>LJIJ01002924.1:0-22691 GCA_001718145.1 Orchesella cincta
CTATATAGGTATTCATGTTTTATTCAATGGTAACCTTTCATCCATAATGCATAATTCTAAGGCAGGTGTCATTTCATACTTTGAAATGTCAAACTTGGATATATATGATGTATTTGCGATTTGACAAACATTGACATAAGTAGAAATATGAGCACCGTACTAGTATGTGTGCTTGTATTCCAAATACTCATACTAACTATAATCTACACAGTACATATTTTATCCAATCGTACATACTTTATATAAAGGCATGCATTTAAGTGGCCCATAAAACAATTTAGCCACCCAATCAAAAAAAATAGACTTTCCCAATACGAGACTTCGTCACTTTTTAAATAATTTCCCAATAGGAATAAATAGAAAATAGCACAAAAACCGAGAGTCTATTTAAATGAACTGCTATGCTGATATGTTATGTATCTACTTGGTCTTACACTTGATTTTTTACCTGAGTGATCTGTATTTGCATTATCAGTTTCTTAATACAGATTTGTGTGTGAAATACTTTCAATTTACAACTGTATTCAAATCAATTGCACAAGTTCATGTCAACATAAAATGCTAATGCTGTCTTTTAGTATTCTCATGATATGACAGCATGGAAATGAACGGTCACCAAAAGAAGCCCTGGCATTTTAAGCAGTACATCAGCAATAGTGTATTCATTGTGCCCATTTACTCAAATGAACGTACGTACGGACAAGGAACGTCAAAACCTTTTATCGCCTTTATGAGTTATACAAAGTAGTAAAATGGCACGCAAGACCGTTTTGGATATGATTAGGTAGTTGATTGGTGATTGGATACGATTTTTGTCATAATTTCGTAAACTAAATGTAATTTTCTGTAGTAAAATATTTGTAAGGAACATTGTATATTAAGACATAATATCAGTTTTCTAAACAGTCGTATGCATGAATATTAATCCAAATTAATCCAAATCCAAAAGAAAACTCATTATTAGGGTATTCTCCGAATAATGAGTTTTCTAACTAGGACAAGGTAGGGTAGGGGAAACTCCCTTATAATAACGGGTGCCAACTAATCAAGGCGGGACTAAAATTTTTTTTTAGAAATCCGAATAATATTTTTCAAACACTGAGAATTCAACTGAACTCGTTATTTTAGTTCATCCAATATGGGGCGAAACACACCTTGGTAATTGTGGAAGAAGATTGGCTCGTGTTTCCAAGGCCAAAATGACATTGATAATTTAGTAAATTAATTTCATTTCGCGATCTATGTAATTATTAGGGGAAACTGTTTCAATTTCAAGCTATTTAGATCAGTGTAAAATATATACTATTGTATGGGAAACTAAATAAAATGTTACGTTTTTTTATTTAAAAAGTGACCAACTATCGTATTGGGAAAGTCTAATTTTTTTGATTGGGGTGCTAAATTGTTTTATGGGGCCACTATTATTGTGCCTTACATAAATGCCATATTGAATTTATGTGCATGACCTGATTTAGCTTAGCAGAGTTGGGCCATCGTACTAAAGATATATGGTGCTGAAACAAAAGCAAGCCATTTTGATATATGTAGCTCACAATACATCAGTACAATATGTGAATTCTTAAAATGTGCAAGCTTACGATTAACTTGTGCCTGAGATTAAAACCTATATGCTCTGTGGTATGTATAAATGCATCGCATTAAACCTAGCGAGTTCATTCTTTAACTGCTCGTAATTATATGCTCAGTAGAGAAGTTTTAATGATTTTACCGATTCTACATAAGCATTTTATGATTTAACTAAATTGCAAGGCTCCTGTAGAAGCTTCCTTATATGTACAAAGAAGGGAATTTTTGATGCTGCATGATGAATAAACCTTGGAAAATATTCTGAAATGCATACACCTTACTTAACTGCAGTTTTGTAAAAAAAAATTGAAGTGGAATATCTTAAGGTCTGCTGATATGCATGAAAGTATCATCTCATCTCTTGATTTAATTCAGTTTGCTTTTGGTACATCATGCATCCATCCCACTTGCTATCCATTTTAATGGCGACATATTTCTTACGTAAATGCATATCTTAAATTTCATTGACGAATTGCGTGGACGAAACCACAAATAATTTACAAAAGACAACCATACAAGAACTGATAATAAAAAGTCGTTTGCACGACTCCACGATATTGGGAGTAGAAGTGATGCGATGACAGAAGAAGAGACGAACTGTGGTCGAACTCCTTATCCTCCGTATTAATAATATTTTCATGCATTACAAGACCAAGCGTCTTTTCCTGTATGAATGAAGTCACGAACATGAGACAAGCATTCTATTTCTTGTTTTTTCATTATGCATTATATACGCTTGTGTACATCCATGTCGTACATTTACCATGTCTCACTTTCCTTCTATACCATGACCATCAAATAGCAACCATCCAGCCACACCAGCCTACCACTCCAGCTCTTCTAAAAAGTGACTTCAAGTAAGCTTTATGTACACAACTGCATGCATATGATATCTATACTACATGGAGGAATGGAGATAGAACGGAACTTAGTACTTTTCGTTCATATGTATAAAATGTGTTTATGGACTAATAAATATATGTCATGCTCATCACATCATTGTAGTTCATCCCATACCCAAAAATATCGCTGTACATCATCTTTTAAACTAATTTATCCCACATACGGCAACAATTAGAGAGGGGGAATATTGGGATATCTTACCAAGATACTGCACTCACTAAACCTTGTGAGATTTGATGCTCTCCTTGCTGGATTCTCAATTAGTTGTGTAATTCTTGTTAGCGAGGACGCAGTGGTTGCGTGAATTATAGTTTCATCGTTTGCTGTCCATTTTGTTGGGAGTCAAATTTGGTTTAATAAGTGAATCCACAAGTTGGTAAGTAATAATTGAGATTTACATAAATACATACAAAAATCAAACTTCTACCCGGTTTCGCTTTGAGTGTTGGAAAAGAAATGCATTTCACGTTTACGAAATGAACATGAAAGAACAGCAACCTTGAAAACAGATTTAATCAGGTATATTTTGCACTGCACTGCTTCACCAGTTCAATGTAACAAAATTATATCAGTGCCAAGCAAGGGTAAAATATGATGGGATAGGTCAACAGTTGGAATAATTCAATTATAAAACTTAGATTGATCAAATAAGTAACACTGGTTTGGAAAGTGAATACGGAAAACCATTTATGTACTGAATATATACTATTCCATTCATGAAAGCTGAGAATTTACACGGGCGTCACTTTAAAAATCCCATCTGCTAAGCAGAATGTTTATAGTGGTTTATAGGGTCTGCATTTTGTTAATCGTTCATTGGTTTGTAAATAACCTCATCGTCAGTTTGAATTTATCAGTATCAAATATTACGGATTGGCCATGCTGGCTGTGCTACTTAACATCGCTGCGTAGCAAGCAAAAGGGTGCCTGGTGGCCACCTAATTTTAATACCTACAAAATCCGCTTTGAAGCCAAATTTTGCAATTACAGATAGGTTTAACGGTATATTTGGTATGAAAATGAGAAAATTGATTATATTTAACGTGAACTGTTTACAAAGTTCACCTATTTTGCAACCAAATGTGCTAAAAAGTCCCATTTTTTAAAGAAAAGGGTGGCCTAATATATTAAAGAAAAAGGGTGGCCTGGAGCGACCGCTCCACCTTGCTCCAGTATCCCTACGGCACTGCTACAAACATTCGTCCTCGTACTCCACAATGCCAGTTGTGAATCTTTACCCCTAAAAATAACTTCAAGTATGTAAATATTTAAATGGAGCAAGAGATAAAAATTTCATATAACTGTGGACCATCAAACTGTTATAGTGTATTGATGGCATTTAAACGATTATTATTAGGTTAGGCATGTTGCAATTTTTAGTGCTCAAACGTGAGTGATGGATGATGCAGTTCTGTTGAAACTTACATGCGTGATAAACAAGTAACTCTGTAACAGAATTATTCATAACAGAATAGGCTGCTCATTACTTATTGAATGTTGTCGGATATAAACTGCATTTTCCAATTTCCATGATCTTTTGCTGACGTCAATCATTTGTAATCCGAGTTTAGCTTGGAACGAATAATTGATTTGGGTAATTAGAAACTGAAAATATGCGGAAAATACACTTCCTTCATACTATTGCATCTCTTTAAGGCGTGGCAGTATAGGCATGTAATAAATTGCGATTTCCTCTATTATTTTTAAATCATTGTAATTATCATATTTATCAGTTGTCGAGCTATTGATTATTTTCAACTACATTATTCCTATTATACCGGTTTCAGAACACGTACGAGCAAAGATACATGCACTATATTAGTCAATACTTTTAGACAGAACAATAATTTAAGAATAAGACCTAAGAATCAGGGAACCCATCAATGTTATCACATTTAATATTTTGCTGGAGCAAATTTTCTCCGTAACTTTGCAGTTGGTGATGCTTTTCATAAGACAAGATAACAGTGTATCTTTCTGTATCTATATGTGTTCTTATTCTCAAAATATCTTAATGATACATATTCAACACTCTCATTAGTCTATCGTCTATGCATGTTTGATAAGAAAGTAAATGGCAATCCATAATCCAGTCATAAGGTAGTTTTCAAGCTATGAAAGACGGCTCATTTATTCACAACGAACTGAACGAACTAATAACTAATGCATGAAGGCTTCATTGCAGTCAGCAGTTATATTTGAGACGAGCAAAATTGGACTTTAGAACCATTAAGAGTAAATATTTGCTGAGTTTTGGAGTTGAAGAATTGCTTACTGGAGACATTCTAATGCCTATGTGCTTATTAGCGTCCGTTTTTGTTACTTGGAAGCTCTGAGATAAAACTTAAATGTGTCTGTGAATGAATGTATCATACTCAAAGAATTGCATTTTCCTCACGGATAACTCGAGGCACTAATCGTAAATGCAATTATACCGTCATATATCGTTAACCTTCTTGGTTTATAAATCTGCTTAACCCAGCGCATTATTAACTCCTTATTAGTTTCTTTCCGCTTCCTTACTACTGCACTATAAAATGTATTGGATTAGTAGCAGACTTCTTTGGAAAGTATTTGTTCATGATTGTGACCTGACTAGCATAAAATAGCCTCTACGGAACAGATCTGAAATGACAGTTTTTCTGAATATTAAAAGTCGGTAAAAATATCTGACTTGAATATTAAACCAACATGCTGCTATTCCAACTTTTTTTCAATTCTCTACTTTTTAGTTAGTCACAAGTTCGCGTCACATGCTGTTCAGTTCAGCTCTCATTCCACCCTTCTCCGAACACAACTGCTTTTATAGTAAATCCAAAAACGTTGTTTAAAAGGTTGCAAAAGCTCTATATATCAAACAAAAAAATACTTTTTGCATTCATTTGTTACAAACGAAGGAACAAACAAACGGCAAATCTGTCTGATTACATTATAAAACAAAAAGCAGCATTCCAAATTCCGTCAAGGTATTTGGAATCACGGGCCGCAATGTCTTAAAGCTGTATGCACATGCACAGTCTAAAAGTTTTATTAGCATCAATTTAGCAACTCATTCCATTTTGAAGGTAACAACGGATTTGTAAAGCTTTTATTCTCACAACCAACCAAACCCCATATTGTCATGATTATGCATATTGACAGCATTTCTATACTTTTGGTAGTATATATATTTTATCACAATACTGTACAGTAGTTTTCAGAGGCTAATGGAGAATCAATGTGAGCTATTATGTTTTATAACTGAATCTTTAGGGAAATCTGTTCTTTCAAGCTGGTGCACATAACAGGAACATGAACTGAAGCAAATATTTGTTTGCTTTGAATGAATAGCAAAATTGTATTATTTGGTGTGTGTGACAAAGTAAGTATTTCGTAGTAATGGAATGCGTAGTAAAAACGGGAAAGCCAAAGTATATGCCTACTGTAGGGTGTAGTAAAGAATAGATAAGGATAAAAAAAACTATAAGCATGCATTTTTTCGGGTCGGTGTGCTGAAGCTTTCCTTCTTGTTTTATTGTGCCTTGTGAGTACAATCCCCATAAGCACACAGCTAACAGCGACCCATATTTCTACTTGCCTTGCTTATTGAAGGCAACGAGATTCGGGTGGGCGATTGCATCAGACAGAACAGAACACAGATGCACAGTATTGGGATTACGTGTTTAGTCATTCTTGGAAGGGTTCCAAATGAAATACCGTGATGAATTTATACATAAGGTTACATGCACATCCGATCCGTACAACTAGCATGTGGCATGTGCAAACTCACGATATGGCGTCTTTCTCCATTTCCCCTTTTGATATTTGCAGGTAACGACTAAAAGATGTCTAGTGAGAAGCGAGAAGCCTCGCCAGAAGCTTCACCTTTGAAAGGTCCAGCTCCCAAAGCAGAAGTAAGTTTTAGTAATTTTAGTAGTGATTTAGTAGTAATGTCTACTTTACTGTTTTGGTAACATATATAGCCTGAAGATACCAGTGACGTTGCCTTTGAAGACGGAATACCCTTAAGTCCAATGGCTGATCCTGCTGTCCAGTTTACTTCCGGCACACCTGCAAATGGTGATGCCAAGGTGGAAATCGGAGATTCTGGGGTTGCCCCAACATTTGTTGGATTGGGGAAAGAGGAGTTGATGAAGTATGCCAATGATCCCTTTTGGGTCAGGTTGAGATGGTTCTTGTTCATCCTGTTTTGGATCTTATGGTTGGCAATGTTGGTTGGAGCGATTGTGATCATTATCTTGGCTCCGAGATGTGCTGAAAAGAAAACGGTTACGGACACATTTTACCAGATAAAGGCCTCGGATTTGATTAAGGATAGTAGCCAACGTAAGTTTGAGAATTTGGAGTTTTGTTGCTTTTAACCTAGATTGAAATTTGAATACCAAGAAAAAGAATCATTTTTATTGTGAAGCTTACAATTGTAATGTAAATGTTTATATATTTATAGTTGATGCCCAGACACAATATTTGAAAGACTTGGGAATGGAAATTGTCATCATTTCGGATGTTCTCCAACATGATCCTAATGAACCGGAAGCAGTTACTAACATTAAGGCTCTTGATAAATCAATTGATGAAGGAGTGTTTGCTGATACTGTAAAGAAGTTGCGATCTGAGGGTAAAATTCTTATTGATTGATATCAGTAACGGATATGAGAATGAATACAAATGGCTCATTTGTCGTTTTTAATCGGATTTTAGGCATGCGAGTTCTGCTTCAACTGGTTCCAAACCATGTAGGAACCAGTCATGAGTGGTTCAACAGCACAGCTTTTCCCGACTACTTTGTTCGAAAGCCGTATGATGAAGTAAAACAAAGTCCTTGGGTAATGCAAGACAGATCTGGAAGTGCTTGGTCAGCAGACCCTGGAAATAATTCCATTGGGTACCTCCACCAGTTTTCCGGAAATGTAGCAGATTTGAACTTTGATAACGACGAAGTAGTCAGCGCTTTCAAGGTACAGAAGCAATACACTTAAATTCATGCAAGTCATAATTTGTTTATAACAATATTTGTACTATATCCGTTTTAGGACGCTTTAAGTGACTGGAGACTAAAGAAAATTGATGGCTTCGTTATATCCAAAGCTTCATATTTGGTAGAAGATTTGAACAATTTAATGAGCAGTCAAGCATTGCGGAATAATCTAAAAAATGTTGAAGTAATTAAACGAATGGTTGGAATGTGAGTCTCGATAACTCGATATCCTAAGTCGAATATTATAATATTCTTTGAAATTGAATCACCCTAATTGACTAATCAATTGATCTTTGTAGATCATCAAGTGGACCTATCCTTGTCGAATTGGATGATGCAAGTGAGGAAACACTCAAGCAGTACAAAGAAAAAGGTTTCACCCCGATTGTGAAGTCAATTGATGCCTCAAATACTAACAGGATTCTGGAAACACTTGTGGAACTCAACACGATGCCAGACGCTGTTATCAATGTAAGAGATAAACCAAAGCATATATACATACTACTGTAACTGTTTTACTTTCTCTTTATTACACATATCTAATTCATGGTCTTTTTTTTGTTAAAAAATAGCTTCACAAAACTTCCACATCGCCAGATAAAGCAAGGCTTATTAACCTAGTGGCAATTGCAGGAGGCTCTCATGCTTTAATAAATCATGATACTGCAAAAGGTAAATTCTAAAATTTAAATATTTTACGACTAAAATATAGGAGGAATTCAGATAATCGTACATGCTAAAATAACGAAATTGTACACTTTCTAGGAGAGAAAGATTTTTTGACAAAATTAATCCAATTCCAACGAGATAACCCTAGGGGAAAGGGGGTTACTGTGGAGCATGCCTCTACCAATGATATTATCACTGCTTTAAGGTACATTATCAAATTTATAAGAATCAAACTTGATAAATGGTATATTATGCAATACATGAAATATTTATATAAATTTTTTTCAAATCCACAGATCTGATGGAGATGACCGTCTCCTCATTCTTGCCAATTTCGGCAATGCTCCAGCAACATTCGACGCTCAGGCTTCCAATGTTACGGAGAGTGCAGCGGGTAAAATCGTTCTAGCTACTCCCAATGCAGAAATACCTACTGGGTATGTAAAATTTGTTCTCTTAAAATTTCAATATCAATTTACTCAAAACAAATATTAACTTCCATATTTGTCAATTTTCACAGGAATACCACCCAGGATACTATTTCTCTAAACCCACTCAGCGGTGTGGTCATAAAATTAGCAGATAATGCTAAATCCGAGTGAAAGTCAGTCTCCTTCTTTACCTCTGACGCTGAGCCACAACTTTGGAAATAATCTCTTTCCAGTAGCAATTACTTGTCTTGATAAATATATGAAGAAATAATCTCTCATTTCCTCCACATAAAGTTACTTTACTTTTTGATGCTTTTAAACTGCTCTCATTCTTTACCTTAAAATGAAAGTTGGACAATATTATCCATTTACAGAAATTCATTGAGAGTAGAATACTTTCACCAGATTGTTCATAAGAAAATACAGTAGATTTCAGAGTAGATTCGGCCTTCGAAATAAAAATATATATTTCTGCAACTTAAAAACGAATGCGAGTGTTTCTTTGTTTTAAACCATCCTTCAATTCACTATGCATATTTTTATACCTTACCTACCGCAGCGCATACATACTGTTCATATCAACTAGCAGAGCATCATATTAACATTGGTTAGCGTAGAACCGTAGAAAATCTGGGGCGAAGGTAGAATCGGTCGATTTATGAGCACAGGATGATTCAGGGCTTTACTGAACTGTCTTTTTCTTGTTGTTTCGCTCTTGTCTTCTTGTGATCTGATCCAATATCAGATCTTTTTATAAATATATTTCGGGGTTGACGATTAGAAATAGTTTTATTGTGAGAATAGTACGATAAAGTTGGTTAAATTTGTTATTAAAGAAGTAATCGCGAGTTTAAAAAGGTTCAATCATGGCTGACGCTCCTATGGATGTCGATGATGAGGTTGAGGCTCCATCCTCATCTACCTCGAAGGGTGATAAGAAGCGTTTTGAAGTGAAGAAGGTAAGCTACCTATTAAGATTAAGTTACTGATTGTTATCAGTGACTGGTGTTTGAATATATGGTATAAATGACGTCATTTCTAATTGAGATGTGTCATAATGTCAAATGCAAAATAATTATTGTGGTTTTGATGTTTAATTTTATTGAGTGACAACTGATCAAACCCTATTTTTGATTTTTTTGTAGTGGAGTGCAGTCGCTCTTTGGGCTTGGGACATAGTTGTCGACAACTGTGCCATTTGCCGTAACCATATTATGGATCTTTGTATCGAGTGTCAAGCTAATCAAGCTTCAGCTTCATCTGAAGAATGCACAGTAGCTTGGGGTGTCTGTAACGTAAGTTTTCAATAAAAAGTACATTACTGATATGAGTGTCATGTCGTGTCATGTCATAATCCTCTGGAAATGTGTTATGATTCATGATAAATATGTTATTTTTCGTTCTGATATTCTAGCATGCATTCCACTTCCACTGTATTTCTCGCTGGTTGAAGACTCGTCAAGTGTGCCCCCTGGATAACCGTGAATGGGAGTTTCAGAAATATGGACATTAATCTTCTTTTCATTTACTATACTTTATTAACAATATGAATATGAATTGGTCATCAAAATTTTGAGTATGTAATGTACTATGTACCACGTTCATGCGCTTTGAAGAAAGAAGTCTGCGATCTGTTTCGTTTATAAGTTTGGTTGGTGGTGGAGAATACATAAATAAAATTGCATGCAACATACATGGTTTTCTAAGCTGTTGGTTGTTTCCCTACTTCTGATTTTTCACGGGTTTTAACTGTATGCAGAAATTGGAGTGTTTTAGTAGATGTATGTCCTAACGAATGTAATAAGTTTTGTAAACACCTTAAATAAAAAGTATATACTATTATGTGCGCAAATGTATTTGTCCCAACATTTTTTATTCGTAATTTTAATTTTTTAAGTCGGAACATTCAAAGATAATGAAACAAACGTCAAAGTAATTGTTTGGCATTTTATAATAACAACAACATCACTGGTATAAAAACATAACAAGCAAGCGAAAAGTTATGCAGAGTTTAGTTTTAAACATTTTATGAAGTTTTTTTTTAAAAGACAGGATCAGTCACAATTTGAAATGTACAAACAAAAAATAAGTCATAGTTTTGAATGCAATGCATCAAATCAAAAAATATTAATCAACCATAAATACCCTTGGAAAAACCGATATGTTTTCTAAAACCAAATCCGGAATACGGGTACCCATTACCATACCCATAATTATAGCCTCCTCCTCTGCCGTATGGAAATCCATATCGTCGGTAGCCTCCATAACCATGAAATCTGGGCAGGTACGATGATCTGGGAGGGAGGCTGACTCCAATCTCCGGCGCTCCGTACGTTGTATAGGTGGCTCGTAAGTTGATTCATACGTTGTGACCGGTGCCTCGTAAGTTGTGGGTGGCTCATAAGTGATAACGGGTGCTGGTGGCTCGTATACCGTAACAGGTGCCTCGTACACAACGGGTGGTACAGGTGGTGGTGGTACGTAAGTCACTGGTGGCTCGTACACTGTTGGTGGAACAACTGGAGGCTCGTACACTGTTGTGGGACTGAGGCTCGTACACTACAGGTGACTGGAGGCTCGTAAACTGTTGGTGGACCACTGGAGGCTCGTACACTGTTGGTGGAATAACTGGTGGCTGGTACACTACAGGTGGTGGTGTTGGAGGTGGCTCATATACCACTGGTGGTGGTGGTGGAATATACACAGGTGGTGTTGGAGGAGGTGGGTTGTAATCCACAATCGGTACAATAATTGAAATAGGTCCCTGTATTCAAAAAACAAAGTTCAAATTGTTGAAAGTTACAAACTAGTAGCATAATTTTTAAAGATAATTTGACTTACTGGAGGTGGTAACGGTTTTCCGTCAAGGCACCTTACAGATCCCAATCCTAGGCAGGGCCCAATAACACCAAAGTCCTGTACATCAGTTGGTATAGTACCATATACCCTTGTGCAGTGCTCCACCGGTCTACACTCAGCCAGAGGTTTGAATATATCCTGTAGTAATAATAATACAAGGAAGTTTTGGTTTTAATGCTCATGCTATGCATATAAATCCTATACACAAACAAAGGAGAACTGAAGTCAGGAGAAAATACGTACAATTTGGCCAGCCCAAGGGTCATCGGGACAGCACAACTCATATTCCGTCTCGCCACAAACTACGTCATTTTTCAAAACCGCAAGTAACTGGACCATACGGATCAAAACTTCTTTGGCACAACGACCCTTTAGTTCACATCCACAGTTAGCATATCCATTTGGTGTGCCACCGGTGGGAGGTGGTGGCGGGGGAAATGTATACCCAGTTGATGGAGGAACATAAGTCAAACTTAATGTGGGAGGAACCTCGTGCCCCAATCCAATAGTATGTTCGTGAGCATGGTCCCCATGAAGTTCCGGATGGTATTGTCCTGTAATGTCCCTCAAAGCTCTTGTTAGAATTGAATTTTCTACATCTGCGGAAATGTCTAAAGAAGTTGAGGTGGTTGAATGGAGTATCACGCAGAACGTGAAAAATTTGAAGAGTACCATCTTTAACCTGTAAGCAAAGAAAATTGTCTATTTTAATACAAAAAAAACTTGAAACCCACAAACAATTTTATAATACGAAAAAAAAATTATGCACACTTACAATTAAAACCGTCAGTGTTGCCTTTTAAAACAATTATAATAACAAAAAAAGTCAACTAAACTCGAGCTTGCAAAAATTCTTCTTCAGATGGATGGGTAATTTTAAAAATGATCCTGTCTTGTCGTGCTGCGTATGTCCGATCGGACTGACGAACCAACAAAGACTGAAGTGTGAAGGCTGTTCATTCCGAAGGATAACTTCACTCATCCATAGCATATGTACATTGCTTTCAGTTTCGAGATCAAAATTTCTTCAGACATTATTAATACTTACTTTCTTACATTAAATTTGCTTAACAGACTTGTCAGAATTTACAAATGCATGCAGAATCACACAAATAAGTAGTTAGAGTGCACGTTAGATGAGATATATTATACTCCCTATGTTTATGAAAGCAGTATCAGTTCTGCCAGTATATGCAAACAAATAGATTCTACTAAGATTCTAAAATGACTATTTTGAAAAAGCACACTCAAGAGGATTAACTTTCATTTTCATCATCATTGTCTTCCTTATTCAAATTTTCTTCTTGACTAGCTTCATAGCATTCTTGACTTGACTCAAGTTGTAAACCCTCAACTGACTGAGCCGCCTGAGATGAAGATGCTTCGAGTTGTTGTGATATGTCTGCTTCAACATAACTAGCTCCAGCGTTAGAAGCCCCAAGAGAACCTCCTGAAGATGCAGCATAAGTACTGGATTGCGCCTGCCCTTGCTGCCTGTTGGAATATGACAAGGTATTATGGCATCTATGTCTTGACCCATGGTGAGATCTGCTTGTGTAATTCTGTGGATGATGTCGTCGGCCAAATGTTGGAGATGTTGACGCAGACGAAGCCGTAGATGATGGAGGCGAGTCTGATACTAGCATGTAACTGGGACAGCTTAGTAGTTCATCAGGAGTTGAGAAGACCCTCCGACTGAAAAAAAAAGATGTATGTGAGAAGAAATTTTTATTAGATATTTCTAAATATGATTTAAACCACCAACCAAGCGTTTTTGTAATAGAACTCAAATGCATTATGCTCACATGAAATGTGTGCTGCATTTTATATAAATGAAAGAAGAAGAAGAAAATGTAAAACTGCAGCAGATGTGCTGCTGGTTTATTTGCCTAGTGTGAATTTGCATATTTGTGTGAGATTTTTTTTACCTTGGTCTAGACCACATTGTAATATCATATACTTCCATTTGTAGCTCAGGGCTAAGTTCTTCAAACAGCTCTTTGGCCATGATTCCAGGATTTGCAGCGATGTATTCCATTGCAGCTGCCTATTTATATGGAAATAAATGAATGCCTATAAAATTTGGTCACCCTAAATAATGTAGGGAGAAAATGCAAACAGATTAAAATACATTACCCTCAAAGTTCGGGCATTGAACTGATCAGCCATGCTGAGAAGAAATATCACTGAATTCTCATCCAAATGTCGAATAGCAAGCTCCTGTTCACAGTACAACTTCAATGTATCCACTTCGTACCTTTAAAGCACATAAAGTATTTCAGTGTCCGGAAATAATGGCTTTGTTTTTGCATATAATAGCTGCATCTACTAATTCATTATTTATCTCGCAACATATGAATGCGCTAAACTATGAAACATTTACCTGTCAGCTAACGCAATCAAATCGGTCAAAACTTCCAGGTTAACATCGGATCCAGTTTGCCCAGTGTAAATAAATCTCAGGAAGAGTAAGAATACTTGAGGAGAACAATCATGTATTACAATGCGCCTGTGAGGAAATTAACAAAATTATGGTTAGAATTGCTAGTATATAGAAATTATTCAAAGTATTTTAATTGGAAAAAGTACTTTTGAATAGACTCTTTCATTCCGGATAGCAAGGCTCTTCTAAACCAATCACATCTTGATGCTACAATCACACGGTGAGCTGGAAATTCTTGACGTTCACCATCTGTAGCATTTAAAACCATATATAAGAAACACTTCATTATTCATGCATACAACAATATATTACACTTTGCTTGATAACAAATCTTACCACATTCAATTTCAAAGACCATGTCTGAATGAGTTTTGGAATTGAACAGCTTGACAGCGTTTTTCGCTAGAACGTTGTCCTTTGATCGTTTAGGTGTGCAAAGATTCTCAACCAAATTAAGCTGCATAATAATGTAAATGAAACATAAAAAATTAAGCTGAGATATGCAAACTATATATGTTGCAGGAGGTCATTAACTTAAGTAAAACTCACGCTTACATCTGCACTTTCAAATCCAGACGAGCTCCCATTATTCGACGTGTTCTGCTTTTGTTTCTGCGCTGCAGACCCAGGGCTAGGGGAAGGAGAATGCGATGACGTGAGAGAATACAATTCATCTGAGAACGACGAGTTGGCAGATGTACATGAGGAACTATCCGAGGCTGAAACACTTGATACCCCTGAATCTGCTGTAGGATGGCCAGAGGACTCAGATGATGGAGAAACAATTAGCTGTAGGTTTACTAAACTTTGATGAAACTCGTCTCTCTGTACCAAATCGGTTAAACAGGTGAAGAATTTCTGCAGTCTCTCTTTTTCAGATCGAAGGTGGTGAACGGTACGACACTGCAAAATAAAAATGCATTCCATGTCAAACTAGTTACTACTTACAATTATCATTACAATAATATAATAATTCGGTCATCAAAAGTAAACTTACAACTTGCGATATGGCAAGCTGCAAACAAAATTTAAAGTCCTTCCATTGGAAACGATCATCAAATGCGATCATAATCTCTTCAATGCGCAACAGAAACACTGGCAATTCTTCAAGCAGTTGCTCCAGATTTCTGGAAACACATCTTATTTTCACAGCTTCCGTCATCTCCTCAAAGTTTTCCCTGTGTGAAGGAATAAGACGCATTAAACTTTTTATAACAACATAAATTAACACTTAATCAATGATAAAACACTTACTTCTTTTGAGCCAAGTACAAAAATATAGCTGCCACTTGTCCTTGAACATTGTAAAGCTTAACTGTTTCTCGTTTTCTAAATATGGAGAACAAGGTGTCAGTAAGGTTTTCCGGCTCTGTATTTGACGAGGGTGGAGGACTGTTGCTGCCGCTACATCCTTTTACTCCTTCGCCCAGCAATCCGCCGTGGGTGGCAGACCATCTGCACCAAATCTCATTACATGCATCTCGAGCCTCGCGCATTAAATTTGATAAAGCTCCAAGTAACGTCTCTATTTCTGGTGCAACATGAGCTGCTATATCGTTTCTCTCAGAAGGTCGGACAGTGGAAAAGTCATTTTTGATGCTTCGAAGCAAAGCAACAAACTGTGTCAGAAAAATTGGCAACCTAGTTTTCGCATATCGTAGAATTTCCAGTCGTTCGTTACGAAGAAGCTTCGGAGCTTCTTCGCCATAAAGCACACAAAGTTCAACTAGTTTCATGCATGCCACTGCGGCGTGCCTCAGGGCCTGCTTGATCACATAACAAAAGCGGGATGGGTTTGTCACAGAATTTTCCCTGAATGCAGAAGTCATTGCTTCGGCACACGAGTGAACTTCTCCGACTAGTTTCACAATTTCTGTACAGAAAATATTAATGATGATTGATAACGTAAGGTAAATCATGAATATATTATAGAAATTGCGTTGTATAGAATCAGCATTGGATACATAAGTTTTACGGTATCATACTTTGCTTCAATGACACACGGTGTAGATAATCCCGAGACATTTGCACAAATTCATCCATATCCTTGGGTGAACTCTGAATGCAACGCCGTGCCAGTTCAGGTTAGCTCAAAGAATAGCAACTGCGACAAAGACTAATTGTTTGAATTAATCAAATAGTGATAACTTCATATCAGTCCTCCAAGTCTAACTTGGCATAATTTGCTGGCACTGTATCATACACCATCCCTCAAAAGTCAAAAGCATCATATCTCTTGGCACAGGTCGATCAACCCAAAATTCAAACATATGCCCACAAACAGCACCAGTTTGAATACAAACTCCGACAAAGGTATGTACGACCTCATAGCAGTCACACTGGAACAATGGAAACTCTGCATCCACTTCGGGAGGCAAGTCCCATCGAATCTCGCCGTTGTCCAAAAGGACAAACACGGCTCTGCAAATGGAAAAATATATCTAATGTTTTCAATTGTCTTCAAAACGCAACCGTGTTATCCCAGTAATTTTAGCGTACCCGTCAATCTGAGCTGGTGCGGCATTCCGAGATGCAGATATATTGACACATTCAATGATCTATTGAAGAAAAAAACAGATACAAATTAAAAGAATCTAATCTGCATGAATGAATAGTATTTACAACTATCGTCAAAAGTACTGTGGCCTTACCTTCCAGGTTCCGTGGAATACATCTACAGACATCTTAATGTTTTAAGTTTCTACGATGTTATGTACGTAGAATTTCTCTTGATGTAAGAGCACCTGAAAAGACAAAAAAAGACAAGATCATGATAAATTGAAATTGATAGGTACGCATTACGCATATAATGATTTATTTCTTTTTACAAATCGCAACTTTACAAATTTCACATACGTATGGCTTTAGACGATGCGAGTGGAAATCACAGCCAAGAAGATCAAGACTTACAAAAAAAGTAATGGACAGAGATTCTGGTACTGAAAGAATCTTTTTATATGTATTTTCGACTACTTATACCTATACTCATTGCAATTAGCGTGCATTAAAAAGTATGTGCTTCTTTTCCCAAAAATGTGAAAGCTACGGACATCATTCTCAATGCCGTCACATAATAATGGACATTTTAATCACTTTTAACTTCAGATCAAATCTCAAATCTACTTTCTCCAGCTCAAAGAAAGACTGAGCACTACTAACCAAGAAGGTATAATGCAACGAAGAGGAATTTACTCTGACTGAAAATTGAGAAAGAAACCCTTTTCTTTTCTTACAAGGTCCCAAAATACTCAAGACTCACAGCAAACAATAATTTGGCCATAATTTTCATTTGCAGTAATCCGAATCCTTCAGAGGGAGATACGTACAGGTACAGACCCTTGAATATGACCTACTTCCTAAATATCTAAAGAAGATATCTGTGTCATGGACAGCTGCTGCTTCTGCTGAGGACTTCTGTTGCTTTCCTAATATATGTGTGAGCTAGAAGTAGAGCTAGACCACCACAGTGCATATCGGACAAAACTCTTTCTTTCTCCCCATCGGATGCAATACAGTTCCAACAACTTCCAATTCAACTCCAACCCTGATAGTGTGGATGCTCGCTGGCTGGAGCTGACTGGAGGAAATGTACTTTTCGATCCTGTCTTCTAACAAGCAGCATAACAATAAAAGCAACTTTTATAGTACATGTAAGGAAGCATATATATCCATGCATTTATATTTTAACTCCTTATCTAGTATAGTACCATATCAAGAACTTACATTTCGCATTTGTAGTGAAATTTGCTTTCTCTTCCTTGCTATTTCCTTTCAGCTTTTCCAATGTTGTAATGCTTTCTTTTGCTCTATTTGTTTCCTTCCTGTATCTAACAACTTTATGGTCCAGCTTTCCTTTTCGCTAGAAAGCTTGTTTTCTCTTGTGAAATTGGCTTATTTTCGTAATGAAAAAAAACCAGAGAACAAAAATGTAGACATATGATGATGATGCTCCAGTAGTCCACATGTAGGTAGCATAAGCATGTACATCAGAGCATTGCAAAAGAAACGGTAGGGATTCTATGGAATGAAATCAGTACATGCTCGATCTACCACATACACTAGATGTGTATATGAAAGCCTAGATCCCTAGATGGTCGTGTTTATGGTTGCTTCTAGCTATAGACTAAACCTCAACACAGTACAATTATAATGTTTACTCGCAGTGGAGAAATGTGTATATGCTCATGATCATGAGATGCAAAGTTCATCTCCGAAATAACTTTGATGGAACGTTTCGTACATGAAATGCTTTCTTTTCAATGATCATTTAAAAAAGTGAAAGTTGGAGATTGAAGGTTTCTACTCTTCATGCACAAGTTTATACGTGAAACATGCTTTAACTTCAGTGTAATAATTGCAAACGATCGTTTTTGTCAGTAAGTGAAAGCGATAAGATGATCTATCTTATTTTCACCTTGGAAAAAAAACCCGTACCGTCAATGCTAGGAAATACATTGCAGTACTGAGATGTTATCATCTGATCTGATGCAATAGCGTGCAAACGTATTTTATTGTGGTTTACTCACAGTTCGCACTAACTACTTGTGGATCTGGCTATGAGACGTCATTTAGGACTAGCTACTCAAAGACTCACAACAACAAATTCATCATTGCTTGTTTGCCGAAGACCAATATCGAATTCCGTTTCTTTGTTCTTACAAAGGACATCCGTTATCAGGATAGCAGGTTTGAAAGTTGTAATTTTTAGTGGTAAATAGTTATGCTGTAAGCTCTTCTCAAGCTTTCGTCCTGTTAGAGATGCCTAGTTAGTTGAATTTCTTTTTTGCATTATTTTATGTACAGATAAAATTATGGCTGACGATCCAGCAAGTAAAACCCCAAGGTATCCAGCAGTGAGTCCGGCGTTGATAGAAAGATGGGATTTATTACAAAACGAACTAAGCAAGAAGATCATTCACTCTGATACAGAAGACTGGCAACTAACAGAAGAGCTCCAGTAGGTGCACAATACATTTCTTACATGATGATCCTTTTTTTGTATTCAGACTTCCGACATTTAAAAAATTCATTTTTTCTAGTGGTTTGAAGAGAGTTGCAGGCGTTGATGTGTCATACCCTTCCAAAGACCATGACTCTTATGAATGTGATGCCTATGCTGCAGTAGTGATTTGCGAATTTCCCACAATGAAAATTATTCACAAAGAAGTTCAACAAGTTCACCTTCCTGTACCTTATGCCCCAGGTAAATAGAGTAACACTTGAATAAATAAACAATCATCAAGAATGACCATTATTAATTGGCATGTTTCATTCAGGATACCTAGCATTTCGAGAATCAGAGCCTGTAGTTAACCTTCTGAACAAAATAATGAAGGAGCACCCAAGTAAAGTACCAGATGTGTTATTAGTGGATGGAAACGGAATGTTACACCCCAACAGAACTGGGCTAGCTTGTCACGTGGGCATTACTACAGAAATACCAACGATTGGAGTAGCAAAGAATTTACACATGATTGACGGTATAGGGGTCACAAGACAAATGCTTCAAGGAATGGCTGCAATGGGCGATTATGTCTTGATACGAGACAATGCAAATGAAATTTTAGGAATGGTAAATTGACAATATTATATTATGCTAAAGTTTGATTATTGGAGGTAATACGAAAACCCTATTTATTGATCACCGTAAAATATTACTTACTACTAAATTTCAGGCTTTGAAAACAGCCAAAGACACAAAAAATCCTATGTACATATCAATCGGACATAAAATAAGCCTAGAAACAGCTAAGAATGTAGTTCTAAAATGCTGTAAATACAAGATACCCGAACCAATTAGATTTGCTGACAATATTTCACGGGAATTTGTTCGTAAAATGGAGGAAAAATCACAGTCACAGAAAACTTAAAATATATTGAATGCAGTAATAAACCCCTCCACAGGTCCTAAATCCTTGCCAAAGTCTGAGAAAACTAACTAGATGCCTTAAATCGAGTAAAATACATGTAAATAATATTTTTGTAATTACGCAGATACGAAAAGTAAAGTCGTCCACCTTTTTGTTACAAACCGTATGGGATTTCGATTTTTTTCTGGATGGCATACTTCCTCAACGCATCATATTGAGCTTGGAGAGCGTCGACTTCATCCTTAAGGGATTGATTGTTATTAACCATTGTTTCAATATCTGACTGCTCTATAACTTTATCAGTGTCAAGAATATCACGCTGTTCTATCCTCTTTACTCGACAGCTGGAAATAAGCAGAAATTCAATTAGCTCAAAGTAGTTAATTTTATCATTCTGGATGAAGGGTAATATTATTAACTTATCCATTATACCTGGCTGCATAACCTCGATTTTTCAATGTTCTTCTACGTTGTTTCATCCGGATAATTTCATCTCTTGTCAGGCCTTTCATCTTCAAGGTACGATTCAAATCTCGAACAGAAATGGAAACCAATTCATCATCGGTCATAAGGTCATTTGGTCCCAGATTGTCTGGGGAATGCATTTGAGGATAATTCATCCTGCCCTGTTGGAAAACAATGCATATTAAATAATATAATAATTTCTAATGACAGCCCAAAGTACAAGGTATAGCAATGTCAAGTATATATATTTACCCGTTGATTATGATTCGACTCTCTTCTTAAATGGCTAGAAACGTAACACTCCCAGAGTCGTAGGACATGCTAAAAATATAGAAAACACTGCAATTAAATTCAAAAGTTCAAACTTTAAAAAATACGCCTGCAAACATATATATATTTTAAAGTTCAATAAATTTATATTGCAAGTACTGTTGTGTGAAGCTGTACTTTCTAGAAAACCAAAAATGGTTCCTCAAAGCCCTGGAAATTTGCAAGTCATCCTCTCAGGGTCTTTCGATTTCCAATCTACTGACTGAATGCAATGTTTTCAACGTAAGTAACGTGGACGTGACTCTGAGTCATTGTAAAAGAGGTACATCGTTTACGTAACAAATACGGTATATATATAGGCACACATCACATCATATACCGCAACATGTTATCTATCTACTTAAGTATGTACATGTGCGAAGAAGTAAGCTGTACCACACAACACACAGATTCTCTTGTTGAATATGAAGGTTTATTAATGAAAAAAGTACATACACATACTCCATCAACAACATGTATGGTTTTACGTATACATATCCCAAACAATTCGCGTACATATGTAAACAAAAAGCAGATACCACACAAAATAATAACAAAGCAGAAGGAAGGAAATACAAAAGGCAGTGCATTGCCTGTTTGGGCAGCTGCTATTCGAGAATGAACATAACTACTCCTGCTAAAGAAAAATAAAACTAGTTAACTTAGCATTATAAAACGCTATTAAATTCAAATAATCATCATCGTCCAGCGGCGCCGCTGACAATGCAGGTAAGGATACCCTTAACTTTAATTGAAAATGAATGAATTTTGAACTATCATCATTGTTGGCTCTGTAAATGCATAAGCATAAGTCCTTTTTCCAGCACCCAAGGTCCAGGAAGAGATGAAGTTGGAGGAGGTGGAGTGATATTGGAAAGAATGATGACTATCATGATCCAGCGCGCCGCTGGACCTGCTATTAACCGTAATCCTCATTTTAATTAAATAGTATGAATTTAAGAAGATCTGTTTCACGTTGGTGCTGTGAATGAACATTATTGTTAGTTATCATTCATTTTTCAGCAATCAGGTCCAGGAAGAGATGAAGATGGCGGAGGTGAGTGATATTGGAAAAATGATGACTATCATGATCCAGCGGCGCCGCTGGACTGCTATTAACCGTAATCCTCATTTTAATTAAATAGTATGAATTTAAGAAGATCTGTTTCACGTTGGTGCTGTAAATGAACATTATTGTTAGTTATCATTCATTTTTTCAGCAATCAAGGTCCAGGAAGAAGATGAGGGTGGTGCGTGATACTGGAAACCAATAATAACTGTCATGATCCAGCGGCGCCGCTGACATGCAGGTAGGAATATCCTTTATTATAATTGACAAGAATGTATTTTTGAGAATAATTATTGTGGTTCATGTTGGGTCTGCAAATACACATGTTCATTAATTCGTTTTTCCAGCAATCAAAGTCCACGATAAAAGGAAGAAAGAGGCGGAGGAGTGATTTTGGGAATAAAATTCAATCTTCGTAAGAATAGCCGTAGTTTAAATTGAAAAAACTTTTAAGTTCATTATTATCGATCATGTTGGATCTGTAAAGGCACATGACTATTGTATTATTTTTCCAGCCATTATGATACAGAATGAAATGAAGATGAGTGATATTGGAAACTAAAAGATGACTAACGTGATTCAGCCGTGCCACTCCTTTAATACCTTCTAAATACGAGTAATCTTTCGACAAGTAACTCCGGAAGCATTATTTAAATATATTTGGTTGTGCAAGCTTTCAATCTTGTTCTTTCTGGCAGATGATAAATACAAGAGATGGGAGCGCTCCGACGAAGACTGTAGAACAAAAATCATTCAGGCTCCTTTGACTGTGGATACTTACATCTTGCCGGGCAGGGAAATATGCGACTTCTTCTTTAACAGTTAACACAAGCATCTACGAAATTAAAATCGTTCGGGACTTCCAGCTGCGCAGCTGTCCACCCTGCTTCACAATTTATCAAATAATGGTGTTTACGGAGTCGAAAGTGTTAAAAAATTGTTATTTGTTAGTGATTTAGACGTCAGAAATAGTTAAAATTACGTTTTTGTTGATTGCAATGAACGAATAAAATGTACACGTTGAGATACTACTAATACTTTATTTTTTGTTGGCATTCAATCAGTTTTCAGACAAATGCGTTAATAAGGTAAACTTTTCTGCAAAAAA
>LJIJ01002925.1:0-22680 GCA_001718145.1 Orchesella cincta
TTGAGCAGCCCTTTACACTTTGGGGAAATATTTAGTTTAGGTGTGACTTTATGAAAGAAACACCACGTTTATATTTACATTGCTTATAGCTAGCATATATTTTGAGAACTGTTTTATAGGGGGAAGTAACCAATATGGTTGGCCTTAATTGGACCCGAGAGTTTGCCGACGAACTACGAAATGGATTTCGGCTTCCAATTGCCCACAATTTTCATCAGAGATAATGGTAAAAAGGCTTAATTAACTTGATGAACGGGCTTATGTGATCAATCCTCTCCCAGTTCTTTTCTAATTTTTTGTTATTCATTTAGACATGAAAACTTATGAAATGCTGGGATTTGAATCCAGAAAAACGGCCAACCGTTTGCAGACCTTGTTGTTTTTTTCACACATCTGGCGTGACACCTATTACGGGGTTACCGGAGAGTCAGAATATGTAAATTGAATAAATAGTCATGCGAAGCTGATAAGCTTTATTTTAGCTTTACGCATGCGTAAGCATACTTTTCTATATCCATCTTTATTTACGTGCTACGAATAAGATTGAAATTCAACTGCCCAATTCGCATCATACATGTAGACGTTTTTCCTTAAAGTTCTAAAGATAACCAAAAAACAACGTTAGGTGAAACTAACGTTGTTTTTGGTTTCTTTAGATTTGAGACATATGCTGAATTGTTGGACCTTTGAAGTTACAAACAGTGACCAACCTTAACCCACTTACGAGGCAAAGTACGTTGTCAATGAAACGCGGAATTGAACCACTTGGGTTGCAAATTGTAGACAGATATGAATAACAAGTATTCCCAAAATATTGGCCTTGAATGGGCTTTTTTGTTTCCGTTCCAACGGATAGAATTTGTGAAATGCACGCACTGCGCTATGCATTCGTCCACGCCCTTCATCGAAATTGTGTATGTTTATCAAAGTTTTGTTCAAAAGACCGACTTGAACTTACATTTTGATTGTTTGTAGAGCTTAAAAAATGCGTAAGAATATTTTAAAACACGGCTGCTTAGATGACCCCCAGCCAAAAACAGGGTACCCTCACGCACACAAGTTTTTAAAATTCAGAAAATGCCCTAATTTAATCATTTAAACTAGCTAATTAAAACAGCAAGCTTACCTCACGCCAAACTGACATAACACAGGAGCTAACGATACCTGTCAAACAGACCAAATCAAGCCACCAATTATCTTAAAAACGTTCCTAACATTACGACCAGCCATGTACGAAGAATTTGCGTTTATCATGGCTTGATCTTGGTCTGCTTGAGACAGGTATCGTTAGTCTTGTGTTTATGGTTGAGTTCTGCGGGTGGGGTAGCTGGCCTGTTTTAGATTAGTAGTTTTAAATGATTCAACAATTCAGCATTTTCTGAATTTTAAAATCTTGTGCTGACCGGGGTACCCTGTAATTGTTTGCCTGGGGGGTCATCTTAAACAGGTGTTTTCTAACAAAATATCTTACGGTCATTTTAGAGCCTCCTACAACCATCAAATGTAAGTTCAGATCGGTTTTGAACAAAACTTTGATAAACTAAAATTTTTCGATGAAGTGGCGAATGCCATAGGAGTGCGTGCATTTCAACAAATTCTATCCCGTTTGAACGGAAACAAAAAGGTCCCATTGTCAAGGCCAATATTTTGGGTAATACTTGTTATTCATATCTGTCTACAATTTGCAACCCAAGTGGTTCAATTCCGCGTTTCATTGACAACGTACTTTGCTCGTAAGTGGTTAAGGTTGGTCACTGTTTGACTTCAAAGGGCCAACAATTCAGCATTGTCTCAAATCTAAAGAAAACCAAAAACAACGTTAGTTTCACCTAACGTTGTTTTCGGTTATCTTTAGAACTTTAAGAAAAACGTTTTTGAAAAACGTCTACATGTGATGCGAATTGGGCAGTTGAATCTCAATCTTATTCGTAGCTCGTAAATAAAGATGGATAAGAAAAGTATGCTTACGCATGCGTAAAGGTTAAAATAAAGCTTATCAGCTCAGCATACTATTATTCAATTTACATATTCTGACTCTCCGGTAACCCCGTAATAGGTGTCACGCAGATGTGTGAAAAAAACAACAAGGTCTGCAAACGTTGGCCGTTTATCTGGATTCAAATCCCAGCATTTCATCAAGTTTTCATCTCTAAATGAATACAAAAAATTAGAAAAGAACTGGAGAGGATTGATCACATAAGTCGTTCATCAAGTTTAATTAAGCCTTTTTACATTATCTCTGATGAAAATTGTGCAATTGGAAGCCGAAATCCATTTCGTAGTTCGTCGGCAAACTCTCGGGTCCAATTAAGGCCACCATATGGTACTTCCCCTATAAAACAGTTACTCAAAATATATTGCCACTATAAGCAAATGTAAATATAAACGTGTGTTTCTTTCATAAAGTCACACCTAAACTAAATATTTCCCAAAGTGTAACTCCAAAGCTCCAAACATCTGATTTACTATGTAAATTCTCTCTCACGGGGGTGCAGACAACGCTCTTACAGAAGTTTGGGGGCCGGCGGAGCATGGCGGGCATTGAAAACATGGAGGAAGTTTGGCGTCTGGTGACATGGAAGATATCGAGATCCTTAAAGTTCCTCTCCATTTGTGTGAGTGACTCTAGTGCCATCCATTTCCAGGGAATGGGTTCTTGAGACTTTTTCACATATATCTGATACTCATACAATTTACGCGAGAGGCCAAAATCTCCTATTTTACAGGTGAGGTTGTCATCCAACAGAATATTTCTTGCGGCTAGATCTCCATGGACAACATTTTTGCTTTCTATATAGTCCATGCCACTAGCAATTTCTTTTGCAAATCTGCGTAGGTCGCTAAAATATAGCAAGTTTTCCAGTTGGGATGGTTGGTACCGACCAGCGTCCTGCTCAGAAATGACGGACTTTTTCGTCCTCAATAGTTTTTCTAAGGATCCATTGGAGCACAATTCCGTTGCAATAAAAATAATTCCTGAAAGATACAACCGAATGTAGACAATTTTGGAGAAAACAAGTTGATGTAACCAGAATGTTAGTTCGGCCACATATACGTAAATACATCGAGCGCGTAAATACCTAAACCGAATGCCTTATCACCAAATAAAACTTAACAAAACATAGCTTGTATGAAATTTATAAGTTGCTTACTGAAACAATCATAAAATGTTACTTACTCTGTCGAATTTCTTTTGTGTAGGCGCCAATGAATGTGCCACCAACGATGATAACAAAGAGAACCTGTTGATCGTCGTGTGCCAGTCACCAGGAGCCTGATGGTGAACCGGGCCCTATTTTTGCCTTGGTCCCGGGTTCAAGCCGTTTCCTGGGCACGGGTCAGGTTTTCACTTACAAAAACCGCAGGGCCCGGTCCCGGTTCAGGTTTTCGGTTCTTTCAAAAACCGCAGACCGGTCTCGTTCAGGCTTTTCGGTTCTTTCAAAACCTGCAGGCCGGTCTCGGTTTCAGGTTTTTCGGTTCTTCAAAGATCGCATGCGGTTCTCGGTTCAGGTCTTCGGTTCTTCTTCCAGTTTATATGTACATTACAATTTTACATACAGTTGCTGTCATCTACATTTGCCTATATAAAGTAAATATGTTTTATATTACAACCAAAACACTTCATCTTAAGCGACTTATTAAATTGCCCGTTTTAAGATTTTTTTGCCTTTATTTTAACAAATATAAGCATTTTGGATAGTCATTTCAGGTTTGAGCTGTGAACCGGACCTATTTTGCCGGTCTCGGTTCAGGTTTTCGGTTCTTTGAAAAATCACAAGCGGTTCTCGGTTCAGGTCTTCGGTTCGGTTTTCCAAAAATTTTGATCGGGTCCCGGTTCCGGGTCTTCCGGTTACTTTTTCAAAAAATTTGTCGGTCTCGGTGAGCACACTCTTGAAAGTACCTTTCGGGCAATCCTTTTTAGGCTGTTTTATTGCAGCTGGATTCCCCTTGACTTCTCCTTTGTAGACCGTTCCAAAGTTTCCCACTCCCAAAATGACAGTCGTATCTGCGGTTAAAATGGTTTTCCCCCAAAAATTAGAACTAATTACAAACCACGATATATCCGGAAATATTTATGTCCCTACCAACTACAATATCCTGTATTTGTAGCTCATGCTTGGAGTCAAATTTCATGGTCTCAGCAGTAAAAGCATCGAGGTCGTTACCAGCAGGTCTACCGTTTAAAAAAGCATTAATGTCGTCATCTGATAATTGCTGACGAAGATTGCGGTAGCGGACAACGAAAACAGAGGCGACGACAACTGAAATCAGAAGTAAAACCGATGCCACGGATATTCCAACCACAAGCCACTGGGGTGTTAAAGATGTCTTTATGGGTACACTCTGTTCAACAACAGGGGCAGGAAACCACATGTATCGCCCGGAAAGTGCTATTTTATAAAAATGCAAGACGTATTGTTTCTAAAATTCAAAATCTTAAGTACCCAACAAATCGTATATGTGTATGTTACCCGCTTCCTTCTCAATAAATGATTCTGGTTTTTCTGGATCGCCACCACTTTTTATTCCCCACCATCCGTTGTTCCTTTTAGCCTCGTTGTCAAATGCTTCAACCACAAAGTAGCTGAAATTGTACGCCAAACTGAAGGCTTTCACTTGGGAAAGAAACACTAGGTATGTTTTCAAATTTTCTGAATCGGAATTAATGTCAATGTCTACTTCAATACGGAAGTAAATATCCAAGTGGGGGAAAAGATATTGAATAATCCGCTTCCAGTATAAATTATTGTTGAAAATCAGTTGCAAATTTTCCTTGCTCATCTCAAACGTCTGAAAATCAACCTTTAGGTAACAAACAATGTAATCTACCTGTTTTAAAAATACTGCTTGAATGTCATCATCGTCCGTTTTTGCTGTAGGAGTCAAATATTGAGTGAAAGTGTCATCATACAGCTTTTGAATGTAAACTAGAATTCCAAACTTTGGACGGAACTCTTTGCCCTTTAGTTTGTCTCTGAATAACGATAGTAATGGTTGGTGTTCTCGTTCTGAAAAAATTGATCCACTGCTCGAATATTTGGGTATATCAATGTGTAGCCCTTTCAGCATTGTCATTCCGCTGTTTTCCAGTTGGTCTAGAAATTTTGCAAACTTGGCCAATTCCATTTCCGTTTCATTTTCGGTTGCAACATAGTTAATAAAAAGTTGTGAGTTCATATCAGGTGTTGAGTCTAACTTGATTACTGATGCGATAGTTGTTATTACATCGGGGAAATTCGAACTGGCTACGATTTCTATTAAGCAAAATCCATGGAGAACAAACCTAAGCATTGTGTTTAATACATCCCCAAACGCCGTTTCATTGGACTGGATGTCGTCGGTGTGAAAAACTACGCCAATATAGGTGTTGTTGAAATATTCCAAGGTTATTTCAGGTCTTCTTTCAATCAATTCTACGCAGCTCTCAGTGTTGTAATTTTCATTGCCAGTAATTTGAAACCCGGTTTCTAGCCCTGTATTGCAATTCGTTTTGTGTTCAATATTTCGATTGTAATGTGGAACCTTTCTTAAAAATGATAGCCATTGCCCATCATATATTTGAAAAGAGTCCTCATGACTCAGTGCAGAATTTAGAATAATCGGAAAATTGTATCCACTCGCCCAAGTGATTATTGCTACAAATATCGTATTGATATGTGTCAATGCCGGATGACAAAATAGGGAGAAACCCAGAACGTCTTTTGGAAGTGGTACTGAAGTATTACCAAGTCTAACATACTTATCAACACCAATAACGTCAACTTGGAGGTAAACCATGGCATCTTGATGTAGATTTAAAATTTTATCCCGTAACTGTCTTGTCGGCTCAAGTGCAGCAAGGTAACGCAAGTACGGATTTGGAAACGAATTATGCTTATAGTAATCTTCCTCCCATTCGAAGGTAACTTGCAACTTAAGAATATATACATTGCCTCCAATGGTTTTTCAAGATTTAACGATTCGTGTAGCATTAATGCCCACAAATGATTCCTTTCCGATCGAACAGACAATTTTTGGGTTTGTGGGTAAATCTGTTAACTGAGTTTTGAGGTTGCCAGTGTTTAATTCGTAGCCTTTTGATTCGTCCCATTTAAGTCCAAATACGACAGCCTCCACTTTAATCACATCAAATTGACCCCAAAATATGTCAGTTTTTTTCCACTCAAGTTCAAATCCAGGAATATCTTTGGATGCTTCTTCAGAATAATCAAGAATTACTCGAAGTGAAGGTGTGACTTTTGCCAGGGAAACGTCCATCGAGATTAAATGCTTTAGCAGTTGCCATTGACCTTAATATACAAATTATTTTATAGCGAAGCATTAATGAGGGAAACTGATATTTTAGCGTGTCTTACGATGTTTGAGAAGAACAGTATTAAATCCCTTTTTTGATGCGTCCAAAGCAAGCAGAAGTAGGGTCGTCATCGAAAAAAACTGACCATAAAATTCTTCCGTAGTTTGGTCGGCGTTGAGGTGAGGAATAATGGTAAAATCTTTGCGGTTCTTCATCCGATTTTCAGCATTAGAAATCTCCAAAATAACTTTTGCACTAGTCACATCCCCATATACTCTTTGTAACTCAAATCCACGTATTTTGGTGTAATTGATGAACTTCGGCCAATAAAAAATTTCCAATTTAGAAAATACACTTTTTGATTTAACTCTTGTTTGAAAATCGGTATAAAAGCCCTCAATTTGTAGAGGATTTTTTAATGTCGTAGTGTAAATTACACACGTTACATCCGTTTTATATAAATTGGATTCAAAGTTATTAAGTCCAGGAAAATACCCATTAAGGCTCGCAAACCCGAGTCGAATATTTTGATTTTTTGAGACTCCAAACATGTGGCGAAACACAGATAAGGAAAACATTTCAATTCTATCTTCATTACTGAAGCCATGTGGTTCTACAACAATGAGGAGTTCAATGTTTGGAAAGTGGTAGATATCCTCCCAGACAATGGAGTTCATTGAATCGTACAATAAATCAAGCACAGCTCTTTGTGGAAAAAAATAAAAATTTTATGTAGTTTATTTAAGAAGGACACTCCTTCCATAGTTTAAATAAAACCTTAAATTTAAATGTGTATGTGTCTTACGGAAAATATGTGATCAGTTGTATAGTTGAAACTGTGGTAATTGTTTCGTTAAGAATATTCGAAACGTTCCATATTTGGCTCACGGCAGCCTTGATTGAATGCGACCCATCGTGAACGTGACTCAAATCAGTATCTATTATTAATAATCTATATTAATGAACAAACAATCAAATGGGGCAAATCAAAGTTCAGTTCTCTTCCTTCTTACCGAGGTGATAAAATAGAGCTGTTTCTGTCAAGTTTGAGCATTTTCCTGCAGATATTGTCTCAATGAAATTCTCCTTTGAAATTTTTCCATCTTTGAATGCGTGTATTGACTCTGTTATATCCGGTATTATCCTGGACGATTTTAAGGAACTTGCAAATACATTTTCAAGTACAATACATGAGCCCAAAAGAACGTGGACCAGAAGTCCAAACATTTTATTGAAGTTCTAATCAACGCAAAATATTTTCTGTATTACTTAATCAAACTCATGATTCTATCGATTAACAATGCACGCTCAAATAGACTAAGCAAAACTGTTTTGCTGTAGCGTGTAATCATCAATAGAAAGGTTTTTTTAAATTAGTTTTTAAATGCGAAACCATGATATATACGTCGAATTAATTATTATGTTGGCTGAAAGGCTTTGTCCACAAACCACATCCTTAAAATTATCACTTGTTCACATATTTGGTTCGTACTATTAGGGGAAAACCAATAAAGATTCTTCCCATTGTTCATGGCACAAGCTCCTTCGTTCAACAAACTTTGCGTAAATTTGTAGTCGGCAGAAGTCAACGAACTGTCATAATGGCTCGCAGCAGCTCTTCATTAATTGCATTCATATTTTTTATTCCTAACTTGTAAAATATGTTTGAAAATCGTTGCTTACTTTTAGTATTATTTCTGTGAGGAGACCTGTTGATATGTTAAGAAAAAACATACCACGTCATGCAAATCGCTCCATAGTTTTTTCAACTTGGTTCACCACAAACGGATGTTATTCGTATAAAGTTTGGGAGAAAATAGAAAACCTACGTCAAAAAACCTCGAGCTAATACTTGTATTGGTTATACCAACTTCTCATTTGTAGTTCTAGAGGTCGTCCATACCAAACGTTAAGGTATGTAGACCAATTCTCCTTGGCACGCTTGTCTGGTGGCTTGAAGTACCTTAACCTACTACATAAGTCTAGGACAAATTCCGATGGAAAGTATAAATAAGATACAGATGTGATTTTTACATTGACATAGTCAGTCAGTGCTCATGGTCCTAATTAGGTACAAAATGTTCCTAATTAGGCACATAAAAAATATTCCTAATTAAGAACATTTTGTACCTAATTAGGAATAAATACATAGCCCTAATTAGGAACATTTTATCCCTAATTAGGAACATTTTTATATCCCTATTTAGGAACATTTTTATATCCCTATTTAGGAACATTTTATCCCTAATTAGGAACATTTTTTCGTAGCTGAATGCAATCAGCAAGTCATAATTCTACTGAGTCGTCCGTCCGTTTGCGCTATCATGGGCACATGTCGACCGATATTTACAAAATTTAGTAAATATGTAGTACTCCTCAAGATCATTGTACGGAATACTATTGAGCGAAATCGGTCGCGCGCTTTGAAATTTATGCGCGCGCAAGATAAAAATCATCCGATTTGGCTGAAAATGAGTTTTTAGGGGTAACTTGACATGCTGAGTTCAGTTCTACCATCAAAATGGAAAAATAAGGATTATTGCAAACATTTTCGTTTTTTTGAATTTTCGCGGTTTCTAATTCGAATTTTCAAAAACGAATCAGAAGCCCACCTGGGGATTCTTATTGAAAATGTGTTTGCGAAATTTCAGCTCAATCGGTCAATAAACATCTAAGCTATTGACGCCCCTTTGCAAAAATCTTGCATTGCCCCTAGTATTTATGTATCAACTTTTTATGCCATTTTCGTGGAGAACTTAAAGGTGTCTACAAATTTAGAACATACAAATATTGAAATTATGGCATCGGTCAAATGATCGGAACTTGGCTCGCGAACCTTCTTGCTGATTTGATTTATTGTAAAATGTTCCTAATTAGGAACAAAAATTAATAATTATTTTATTATCGCGAAATAAACAGAATTTTATTTTTAGGTTATGCGTACAAAACCAAACATAATTAAAACTATATTTTTAAAAATATCAAAAAAAATTACGACCATTCTGGGATTTTAAAATTACATTTAATGATTATAATTTTTAAAATTCTGTTGCTTAAAATGCACACGGTGAAAAATCGTTAAATTCAATGAAATTATTGAATCTGATTTTTAATTGTTGTTACTCTTTAACAGAATCTGTTACAAAATTATTTCCTGAAAATAATCTTTTTATGTTCCTAATTAGGGATAAAATGTTCCTATTTAGGAACAAAAAATATTTTTATTCCTAATTAGGTACAAAATGTTCCTAATTAGGAACATTTTTTATGTGCCTAATTAGGAACATTTTGTACCTAATTAGGACCATGAGCACTGACTGATAGTTTTAAAACGTTTACGTGTATAGTAATAAAAACGTTTTTAACTTTGCTGCTAAGAACGGTAGTTTTATTTTAAAAACTGAAATAATTTTAACAAGCTATCACTCGTAGAGTTACGTTTGGTATGAACGGCCCGTAGTACAGTTTATTGAACATCCGTCGTGTGTACTACGAAAGGTGCCTTCCATGTCAAACGTAACGCTGGTTGGGGGAGAAGGTTTCGAGCAAAGCGTTACAGAGCGTGACAGGGGACCGAGGCGAGCGTGACGGTTTGAAACGTTTTTTATATAATTTTATTCCAATTTTGACACAGCTTTAATTAGTGAGCATAAAATGAATACAAAGCACAAACACGCTGATACGCATGTAGTTGATCGGGAAAAACTACTACGTCATCCTTTAAAATTTCCTTGTTGACTTTATTTACGCTGACAAACTAATTTTTTTCTAGCGTTGCGTGACAGAGAGGGGGGGATGGGGGGGCGGTTATCAGGGCACTGTGACATATTCGCGACAACGGGTGGAGTGTGGGATCTGAAAATGTCCTCTTTCAGTGTTACGTTTGATATGAATGGCCCCATAGCTTTTCGCAGTATTTTTTTAGTGAAGCGGGATGTAGACTAAATAAAGACCGAATGTAAGCATTTAACTTTCTAAAAACAAGTCAATTGACTTTCTCTACATAAAAGTAAATATAGTCTTACGTAATAATGCCACTCCTTGTCCATTTTATTTTGATTTTCCTTATCATTCTCGCAAATTTATTTCAGTCATGGACGTCGCATAATAGTCATTACTGCGTTGTTTCAGACACGAAGAACAATGGAGGTGACCGTTCCATTAATACTTTTGACAATTCTTTGTCAAAACGCTATTAGGGCACAGGCAAACATAAAAATCAGCAGGTTAATTTTCGATTTGACAAAGCCAGTGAATGAGCTAATTGGTGAAGAAATTTCACAACAGGATTTTCGTTCCGACGTACATTCTGCATTTGACATCATCGGTGTAAAAGTGAACACTTCAACAATATTCTATACATTGGGTACGTAATATCATTGGTAAAATAGTTGGTTGAATACTAATCCTACCTTTTGTAAAACAGTGGGGCATTATGCCACCAAAGTTTCTCACAGGTTCGTATGACAATGAAATACACTCAAAAAGAGCCAAAGCCCTCAAGGAGGTAGCGCAACGTAATATTATAAATATAAAAGTGTATTTATTTGGCAACTGTTGGCCAGAAACTGATGATGATCATTGGATTATACAAAGGTTTATACTTTGAAGACCTAACTTACTTTAGAGTGATATCATCCGTACTCAGCAGTCGCTGTGCACGACTATTTTTAAATCAATTTTTTATATGATGCCTTGAAAGTCCTCATAAAACTATAGAAGGGACAAAATTTTTTCTTTATGTCGAAAAAAGTTTCAAATAACGGAGGCTAGGCGCCCTCTGAAGTTTATACCGTGGAACGCGATTAACTCCTTTATTTATTGACGCGATTGACCTAAATTTAAAACAATATATTTTTTTTTAAATTTAGAACGAATAAACAGTATCCTTGTATACACACTACCTAAGTATAGTAAATCCATAATTTTAAAAAATTATTTCGAGTTTTTTCAAAATTTTAAAAAGCATTTATTTATTCAATGAAAATATAACAATTATAAAGCCTGTTACATTTTATTATAAAAAACAAAGCCACCCAATACAAGTGGGTAATAAATAGCAAAAAGGTTGCTTTCGTTGAAATACGAAACGGTCACATGCCAAAGAACTAAATAAAGGCTTTCTCAATTAGAGCTTGCATTTGGTTGACTCCTGTTTTGTCGGCCGCAGAAAATGTAACACCAATCAATATATTATCATATCAATTTGAAAACAGTAAATACTAATATCTATATTATACTAGTATAAGAAAATGGTGTACTTTCTCAATTAGTGTTACATTTTCTGCGGCCAACAAAACAGCAGTCAACCAAATGCAAACTCTAATTGAGAAAGCATTTATTTAGTTCTTTGTCATGCGACCGTTTCGTATTTCAACGAAAGCAACCTTTTTGCGATTTACTGGTTTGGGTCTTTTTTCATGGCTGCTGCTGTTATATTTAATTACAATATACTATATTTAAACTGCCACGATTGATTATGCAAAGGAAAGTCATCTTTTGTATGAATAACTTACATAAGCAGTAAATCCAACTAATTTTGTAGTATGTGTTCATATATTTGTATCAACAGATGCTGTAGTACAAGAAATTAAGTCATGCTTCGTTCCTCTTTCAGTACAATCAAGTGCTGGTAACGTTTCAGCGTGAAACGTTTTGGAACGTTTCAAAATGTTTCGTTTCAGCAAGTGTTCCAGAAAAATTCTGAAACGAAAACACTCTGAAACAAAACGGAATTGAAACGTTCACCTTGAAACGAACTGAAACGAATCACTGAAACGCGTTTCAGTCCGTTTCAGACAAATATTTACTCATTCGAAATAACATTATCGCCAGAGCATCTCAAAACTGCAAATTTAAACTTTGAGGTTGCCAATTGCCATTTGAAAATCAATTTGCATCAATTTCACTACAAATGTTGTAGTTTAGTACAAAACATTGCTGTAGAAATGTCATTTTTACACTATGATATCCCAAGTATGTTTTAATAAAGTACAACGTAGATAGTAAAAGGCTTACTACGTACTCTTTAATAAAGGTAAGCTATAAAGAAAAAATAAATATATTTTAATTTATGTTTACTAATGGTTATTAATAGTTTAGAGACTAGATTTCTATTAGTTTTGGTTATCTACAAGTAACCTAAAATCGGTTACTTTTGTGTCACATTGTAAAATGCTGGCCTGAAACGTGTTTCAATGTGTTTTGTTTTCGTTTCAAGACGTGAAACGAAACGGAACGAAACGGAAATCTTCTGAAACGAACGTTTCAGTAAAAATTTGAAAAGCGTTTCACCTTGGAACGGAACGAATTTCCGTTCAGAAACGTTCCTGAAACGTTACCAGCACTGGTACAATGTAATATGTCATTTGTTATTGCTAATATTGAAAGCTAATTGAACATACATTACTTACTCTGCACGTTTTTACTAAAATATAGTGTGGGACAGAGTCCAGCAAGTGTAGGAATACGTAACAGAATCGTTGATTTTATATATAGCATTGAAGTTGGAAGCAGAGTATGCCAATATGCAGGATAATGAAGTATGTATATACTTGTCTTCATGTAACTAGCAATACATGTATGAAAATCTTTGGTCAAAATAATCTCGAAATGGGCTGAGTGTAGTAGTGTAGTATCAACAACTTTGTTGTAGTATGCTTTCTATAATGCTCAAATTGTATGGATGATCCCTCATTTGCTGAAATGTTTTCCCAGTCGCCTGCCACAGCGGTTCAAACCCGATAGGGTCAGCTTGGAAACGACTGGTTTTTGCAAATTTTGCGTTATATAGTCAAGGCATATAAAAGTGTGATCGCACTTGATGTTAGATATTATGCAGATCACCCTTCGTCATGTATTGTTTTCCAGATGAAGTCTAGAATGTAAACCGTTTGGCCGTCCTTGCATTTTTAAGCTTAAGACATGCAGTGTGATTCCATATCAGTCTTCAACTGACTGCCCATTTGGAACCAAGGGTTTCCAAATTGAATCAACCTGCGTCAGCAGGTTGATATGACAGTATGTATGTTTCGTCTTTCAAAAAAATTATTTTTAAACTTTAATTTCTCCCTCCATAATTCGAATTTTTCAAATCCAAAAAGCACTATCCCACGATTTGTTTAAAGAGTCTCCATTCCAAATTTTAGGTCGGTCGGCCAATGAATAAAGGAGTTAATCGCGTTCCACGGTATAAACTTCAGAGGGTGCTAGCTCCGATATATGAAACTTTTTCGACTAAAGAAAAAATACGTCACCCTTAGTTTTATGAGAACTTTCAAGGCACCATATAAAAAAATTAATTTAAAAATTGTCGTGCAAAGCGACTGTTGAGTACGGATGATATCACTCTTTAACATTATAAATGGCAATTCTTGATAAAACTTAGAATGGTAAAACATGCCAATCCTAAAATATTGATAACAAGTTAGAAATACAATGTCTTAATTATTAACAAGTCGAAACCGGGCTAAAGTTGGTATAAACTAGGCGAATCTAGTTTACTGAACTCAATACGTGGTTTGAAGATATTCTTATTTTGGTACCGTGCGTGAGTTATTACTCATTCGAAGGCATAGGTCGCATCTATCCAGAAAGAGACGAGCTCAAACAGGTGCGAGCGAACGTGATGATGATTTGATTACCTTCTCATAATATGAGGAAGTAATCACAATCATTACACTTTCATGACGAAAAAAATTTACGTTTTTTAGCTGGAAGCAGTATTGAAGAACTGGAATCACGGACAGAAGTGGTGTGTAAAATAATACATAAAACATTGGATTTGAGCTCGGACTCCCAGTTGCTAATATCCTGGACGTAAGTGCAATCACCGTATTAACGCTAACGAATATCGTAAGAGCTGCACTAAAAATGCCTGAAGTCAACAATTAAAATAAACCTAGTGTTTTTATTGGTTTTTATTCAAACAGAATAAACGAAACTACCAGAGACACACTGAATTTTAGTTACCCGTACAACAAAACGTTTGGTGGTTACATGCCGAAACTTGTGTTGCACTTTAATGACACCGTGTGTGTTGGGCTACCCGATCGTCCCAGTAAACAAATTGAAGAACTTTTTTATTCTATACACAGAGTATTTGTTGGTATAAGCTACGACGAGTCAATGCATGGATGTGCATTATTCAATGGGATAAGACACTATGCATCAATGTACGTGGTCAATCTGAAGTTTGGCACAACGAGAGGTGTTACGGAATCATGTGGTCTGTTCCAAACCCGCATGAAGTTTTTATCCCAAAAATTGAACCTGTATGATCCAAGCAAGCACATCCTCTTTTACCCATATCCATATAGTGTAGGAACATACGAACATCAAAATGTTTTAATTCATTATGCGTCCTTCTGGACAACTTCAAACCAAACTCGAGGCTCAATGGTGCTCCAGGTACCCAATTCTAGAAAAAAGGCTGGGGAACTGTCGCAATTTTCTATAATACCAAAATTTACACACAAAAATCTTCATACCCGTACTCCAGATGAACGGCTCACATCATCTTTATTTCTGTTTACTGCCAGTTTTCAACGACACCAGACGATTTATGTCAACAAATGTAAGAACTGATTTTTTTCCAAAAGCATTATTTAATGAGCAGATATTACATAAACCTTGCTTTTATTGATTTGTTGTTTTCCCAAAATATTACCTAAAAATTTATATTGAAAAATTTTAAATTCCGCACCAAATTTGAATTTTGAAAAAACGGGCAAAAGTTCTCCCAGGGGATTAAGCCAAGTAGTCCCCAACCAAAATTTCAACTTAATCTGTAAATATTTGGAATTGTTAATCGTGGACCACCATTTGCCGTTCAAGTAGCCCCAGCACTTACCCCAACATGGTGTTGGTTGTTTTAACCTAGAATTTACCAAGCTTTCATACTATATCATAAAAAGTAGACGTTGATAACCTCGAGTTTATTTTGGGTCGTAATGGCTCGAAACCACTGAATTCATAAAATGAAAAGTATTTCCAAAGAATTTAAAGTCGCATTATATTTTATATAGATAATTGGGAATTGTGGATTAGACAGCCCGCAGAAAATATTCAAGCTCTTAAAATGCGTAATGTGCCATCTATAAACTTTGCTTTGGATTGTGCCAGATTCAGCTGTGTCAAGCTGAACACCACCTCACATCAGCCATTGAGTTTAAATGCTAGTGAAACAAAATCCATCGTTATTAAAATAAAAGAGGGGCGTTTGCCGAGTTTACCACCCGAAATTGCGGGAAAAGGTTGGTCTAATTCAACTATTGGATGTAATTACCGGCAAAATTTCCAAGCATTAACTGAGTCTAACGTAGAAAACGTTGTAAGGGCCTGTCAAAGCATCAACGGAAGTGTTTATATTCTAACTACTACAGTATCCCTAGAATGGTTCAAGGAGCTATATGAGTACTCCTTCCATTTTGAAAACACAATAAGGATGAAGCTTCACGCAGTCAACTGGTTTCGAAAAATGATTCTGAAAAGAGTTCTGTTTGCAGAAGTATATTTTGAATTGGACATCACAGAAGTGTGTCCAAATGAAATCACTTATAATTCAGCTCTTAAGTCGGCTTCTTTGTTTTGTAATGAACTTGAGCCAGCCATAAATTTGTATTTGGAAGGCATATTTAACTGGGCTAAGCTGGAAAGTTTTCCAATTATCAAAACTATTTATAACTACGAAGAAAATGACTTTTTAACTGAGTGCACATAGTCGTAGAATGGCCCAGTTTAGCTCATAGGTTTTTTTGGATATCAAATTTTTTGGACATTATTTGTACTTTAAAAGCAGTTTTATAAGTTAAAATATTGTGAGGAAGACGATGGCAATCTTGAAAAATTAAAAAACTACTCCCTGACGGAGCCGGTGGCAAGTTTTGTCCAGCGGATCATGGGTTCTGGGGCAAAAATGTATATTTGTATTCGTACAAGTTTTTTGGACAAAGCCCCCCCTTAGGTTTCTTAAACCAAGTAAGACGGAGCTTCTTGGCTTCATTTTGCCACTCTCAGCTAAGCGGGGGCTGTGTTTAGACTGACCCTATGGCTGCTAGAAGTTAGCGAAAATATGAAAAATCTGCAGAGATTCAAATGCGGAGAAATTAAAAACGTATTTTTAAACTTTTCTTTACCTATAATCAATGCTCTTATGTAACAGCATCGAAAAAACTACGAATAGGGGGTTTTAAGAAAAACTATAAACTACAAAATTAATTTTTTTGTTTTGTGAAAATAATTTGTTGGACTTCTAGCAGGCATAGGATCGGTCTAAACACAGCCCCCGCTTAGCTGAGAGTGGCAAAATGAAGCCAAGAAGCTCCGTTGTACTTGATTTAAGAAACCTAAGGGGGGCTTTGTCCAAAAAACTTGTACGAATACAAATATACATTTTTGCCTCAGAAACCATGATCCGCCGGACAAAACTTGCCACCGGCTCCGTCGGGGAGTAGTTTTTTAATTTTTCAAGATTGCCATCGTCTTCCTCACAATATTTTAACTTATAAAACTGCTTTTAAAATACAAATAATGTCCAAAAAATTTGATATCCAAAAAGGCCTATGAGCTAAACTGGGCCATTCTACGACTATGTGGAGTGGTTCAGTTTTTTGCGTCGGTTAAATTACCAATATACAGGGTGGGCAATGAAAAAATTGAGAACAGATCAGGTGCAATCCAGCAGCGTTAACAACCCCGCCTTCTTAATGCACGACTATTTAAAATCCATTCACAATTGGGAACCGGATGCATGCATAGATTGGACAGATAAAAAATGGGAAATAAACGACGAGTTTTTTCACATTTCAAAAATCGGAACTGTATTTCATCCCAGCAGCATCATCAACAACCAGACATTGACTAAGAATGATTTGATTACCATGCTGCAGTTTATATTTTATCGATTTCGTTTGGTAGAAATTAAATTCAGTTTTGATTTTTCGAACGTACTTAATGCTATTGGAAGTTGTATGGCGTACAAGGACTTCGATGCAAACAATGAAATTTTTATATACTATGCAATGAACGGTCGAGATCCTCAAAAAAACTTGTCAGAATTTACTTCGTTTGTTGGCCAACTCAACAAAAGTAAAATGTTTGAAAAAGGGTTGTTAAAGGGAGTTCACACAGAGTTGGTCATCGAATCGAAGATACTTGATGGGAAAACCATTGTCAATTCAACCAACTCTGAGTCAGTTTTAAGTATGATGAAGTATGCAAAATTTTCAAATCTTTCGTGTGGAATTGAGTTGCCTTCTGTACAAATTTGTAGTCAAATGTTAGAAAAGTTTACTGTTAACAACAGCTACTCGGAGTTGATTGACACAGCAAACTATGTTATTTGCAAAGAACACCTTAAAATACCATATGCCGGTTTGAACTGGTCCGTGGACTTTGCAAAGGATTTACAAAACGGTTTGAGGCTCACACTTCCAGATTTTGCACCTGAAATTATGTAAGTTGTAATTTTGGGCAGATTTGAATTAACATCATCACCGTGTTGTTTTTTATTTAAAATATTTCAGATTTTCAAAAATGTTGGAATGCTGGAACATTAGCCCTAATGAGAGACCCACGTTTGCTGACTTTGTAAACTTCTACAAAAATTTGGGCGAAAGCGCGTACACGGTTCTAAATTTAACAGAATAGCAACCGCCTCCCACAATTTCTCATCTTTATTCGCTTACTTACGAGGTATAGTATACTATTCTAGTGCCGCGAAAGATAAGCTTAGCGAAATAGTGGTTCTGATGTAGTTTTTTATGCTGAATACGATGGTGTATTTAGTTTTTTGTAAAACTAATATTTCGAATTTATACGTTTGCTTTTCAAAAAGCCGAACCCCACAGTTTTGCCGTGTTTCCGATAGTGGTTGGCAAAATTTTGTAAATTAGTAACCCAAATCTATGTAATATTAAGTTTTAAAGCGTAATAAAGTGTTTTACTGCAAAAACAGCTTTTAAATTATAAAACTGAGGCCTAACACATAAAATATATGGAAATCGTCTTTGATATTGCCTCGGAATTTAACGTATAAATTCGAAATATAGTTTTACAAAAAACTAAATACACCATCGATTCAGCATAAAAACCTACATCAGAAACACTATTTCGCTAAGATTATCTCTTCGGCACTAAATAGTATACCTTGTTAGTGTACAACTTAAGTTATGAAATCTCGGGTTTCAAAACCAAACATTGGATTTCTTAATTTTTAGACCATGCTTTAAGTGTTTTACTAGTTTTACAATAAATTAATGTGCAGTTTTTAATGATGTGAGAGAAAATACAAAACTTAATACTTAAAAATGTGTGTGACGAAATGTAAATTGTTACAATTTGTTGGTAAAACGTAGCACCCATGCATTTATACTGATGGTAATTTGTTCGAGATTTGTTGACACGCTTTTCCGTGTTCCTCTGAAATTCGTAACAGCCCTCACATTCAGCATTCCACAAAGCTGAGGTTTCAAACTTCCAAATACTTTCCTGACTAACTTGTGGTATTTTTCCTGATATTTTCCCTGATATTTTCGTGGGATACAGTTTACAAAACGGGTGGTTTGAAATGAGGTTTAATTTAAGCTGGAGATGTGAATCTTGCAAAACGGAAATGGTTAAGTTTAATTTGAAATAATATTTAAAGTGCTCTTATTTATTAACTAAACGTGCATTTGTAGGCACTTTGTATAAATATAAAATGGGACAAGCATAAACGTGAAGATACAAGTAAGAAATCCTCGCCAAATTTTGAAAGAAACCCACGTATGATAAAATTGCCCTCATCATCTCAAATTTACTTTCTTTTGCAATATGATACCGTCTGATTTTTTGAGCGGTTTAGTAATATGTGGCAATAACCCTTTGAAATTTCAGTACTGGTTACGATTTTCATCTATGACTTTTAAATGATTTGGGAGAGCGTATGATTACTTGAATAATGGTTAATTAGAGGTAACCTCTAATCTAACCTTACCTGAGCTTTTTATGTAGAAAATTTATTCTTGCGAGTGTCTGCTTTATTCTGCTCCTCATGTTGGAGTTCCCATGAAATTTATGAGCTCATTTAGGTTTATACATCTTAATATATTACTTGCATTGTTTTCCACAATTGATATTGCTTTTATTGATACATTATTTTATTGATTGCTTATATTGATATTTAAGAAGTCGTTAAAAACGCAACCTGTTACTTGTAGAATTGTAAAATTGGTACTATTAACTTCTGTTTACAAACGTTCTCAAAATACATTTAAAATTATTTTCTTTACTTTTTTCCCTTTTCAAACTTGGATTTTGTTTGTTCCAAAAAACGATTAAGAAATGGATTGTTTTCTGGAAATACCTGAAACAGGTGTTGTTTTGTTTTATAAATACTAACACAGTCAGTAGTTTTACACCCATTTCACAAATTTTAGCAGTTTAAATGCAGAAGCCAGTCATTTCTTCCAACGGCTTACTTTAAAATGAGGTGGGTCAAATTTTATCCTGATTGAAGCACTACTTGAGCTTTATCAAGGTTATCAAATTTATGAGTAATTAATACTTGAAAAAGATTAAAACAATGATCGTTGTCCCAATTTTTGTTGTGATAATTTATAACACGATTTAGTCGTCTAGACCTAGGCAGTTAATTACCATATTCTAATGGATGCAAAAAGCAGCCGCTTTCATTTTATTAACGCATAAAAACAAGTATTAGTTTTGGTTGTTAAATATATGATTCATCTTACATCAATATTGTGATGGATGTGATTTTCTGCAAAATATTGTAGTATGTCGTAACAAATTTTACATTCGTTTCTCTCCAAACTAATCTGGCCCAGAATCTTCTATTTCACATTTCTGTAATTTTTAAAAGAGAAAAAGTTAAAACTGAGAGTCTAGGAAATGGATAAATTTGATTTTCATGAATTTGTACCAAGGCTTCCTCAACGCAAGTTACTATTTCTTGCATGAGCACATGGTATTTTGGGTCCAAGTCCTTACAATAATCCTTTTCATCACCTTTCGGCATCATAAAACCTGGACAAAATGTACAAATTCATAATATTGGCTTAACGCTGCATTTATTTAATACACTCACCCAAGCTGTCGCAATCTGCTATTTGTTTCTCTATTTTGCTGAACCTCTCTATGAAGTTTTCGTCGTAAAGCCCTAAAGCAGCTGCAGCATTCTCGGCCGAAATTGTATAATTAACTCCAAGTTTTCGTCGCTCTACCTCAGCATCCATTTCTTCTAGCTTATACTCATCTCCTTTGTAAACCTCGTCCGTGTTCGGGTGATTATTCACAAGCAAGATAAATCTTGCTTTTAGCATGCATACTTTGAAGCACAGATCTCCTTTCTCCGCCCCCTAATTTGATCGCAGTGAATAAAAATTGTGATGCAACTAAGGGTATTTTAAATTCATAACACCACAGTATAAATAAGGTTTGTACCGGATTCTTTTTATAACAAACCCCACTTGCAATAGCATACGTGTCAGCCTGCTTCTCTTCAAAGTTTTGATTCGTCCCTTTAAAACAGTTGCTGGCATCTGGGTAAATGGCAGCGGTGAAAACGACGAGTAGCTGCATAACCTATTCAAAAATAATAATAATTAATAACTTCCCAAGTAGAGAGATTGATATATTAAAAATGTCCTTACTGCTACTACAGCAAAAATTTGGAGAGTCAGAAGTTTTCCCCCCATTTTGAAAATTGAGAGTATAAAATCAACACTTCTTGTGAATGCTTACTCAATATCAACAAGGTTAAGTGGAAATAAGTCTGACATACTAACTAAGCTTCATTGCATCGTTAATTATACGAGCTGTTACATTTTATGGGTAATTAGGAAGTTACTTACCATGTCCCAGACTGTTGCTACAATGACGACACGACATAACGTTTATAACGACATTGCGAATATAGACAGAACTGATCAAAGAAATTTTCATTACTCAAAACAACGCCTGTACACACGCCAAGCAATCTATGAAGCTTGTTATCGTTGCAATGATGCCTCAAATAATAATAGCTAGAATTACAATTATAGTTAGATTAATTTATTCACAATAAAGCATACATATTACTGGCAAAGCAATCCTATAGGTAAACTTGTCAGAACTCAATTCAGCATTCAGTTACTTGGTATTTGACTTAACTATTCAACATTACATCCCTCGGAGTTTTCAGTTCTCACGTCCAAAGGAAATCTTTGAAATCATCAGATCCTTCTTCGAGTTGTTTCCCAATCTTAACGCTGTCCAATGGAGGTGTCGTCGCCAGTATTTCACCAGTATATTACCTGATTTAAAGAAATATAAACTGTTGAAACCAATTTTTTGAATAAAGGTTGCACCATAAGCTATGCTTGATTACAAGAATTAGTTACTTACGGAGTGCAGGTGACATCAATTGGCAAGCCAATCCAAATTTAAATGCTCTGGAAGTTCGAGAAGCAGCCTCCACAGTTTTCACTCCAGTTGGACGGTATAATGTCTGGTATCTATTGGCAGAAACAAGGCATAATAAGAAACGTACCCACGTTTTAACCGAATTTACCACATGTTACTACCAAAAAAAGTACCACATGTAAACTTTTACCACTTCTGTGAATATTTGGGCCATGCACTTTTACTAAATTTTACCACTTTTTATCTTACTCTTGCACTTCTTTTTCCCTTGCAAATTATTAGTCAAAACACATAACAGAATGGGAAATTTTACAATTTTAGAGCAAACTCCCCAAAGTAATTTGTCATCTATTTGATATAATGGTTTAACACATGGCTCTTCTGGGATGTAATCAATGCCCTGAAAATCGATATCATATGTATTTTTTTTCCTTATGTGGTTTTATTATAAGTGGGCTTGGTAAAATTCTTTAGTGCTACCAAACAAGGAGGCTTTTTTTAGAAACTAATACCTGACCATAAACCCCTGTAACCAACGCTGTTCTACATATATGCACCCGAAAACATATGTATGTTAAATAAAATCCTCTTACGAAATCGTTATATATTACACAGCCGATATTATAAACCTAACCTAGTTCAAGTAGTGATTCCAATGTGAAAAATTCATTGTCCATATTGGGAAATGCATTTTAATTTTTAAGGATTTAGAGGGAAGGGTTTTTGAAGTGAATGAGTGATGAATGGTAATTAGCAAACACTAATTACTAACGTATTAAATTACGTACCTGTACAAATAGTTTTATTGTTAAAAGGAGTTCTCGTCAGCTGAGTAAAACTGGCCTATGGAAATGGTTTAGTAATGAAATAAAGGAACAGGAATATAAAACGGGATAATACGGATGCGAAATAAATCATATTCACTTATGCAAGATGTGAGTTTGAATGCCAAAAATAGATGAGCACGTGCCTAGAAAAAAGAG
>LJIJ01002926.1:0-22679 GCA_001718145.1 Orchesella cincta
CCAGGAAGTTCATACTTTTTACTGCACTAAATTTTATGTCACCACACTGAAGGGTTAGGTTTTGTAAGTTTCGACGAATTTCGGGCTTAGCAATGATGATCATCTGAGTTTTCTTTAAGTTAATGGCCATGTGGTTTTGGTTGGTCCACTCTATAATGTTTTCTAGATCTTTTTCTATTTTTTGTGTGAGTTCTGGTATTTTGTCAGGATCTCCAGTGTTCAGTAAGTTACTATCGTCCGCGAAAATAACTAACTTTCCATTGTGAATACAAAATGGTAGATCATTAATCATTAATAAAAATATGAGCGAACTCAGGCAACTTCCTTGTGGCTACCTTGTTTGATTTCCATGATGTCCGAGTCATTATTTGCAAGTCTGACAAATTGATGCCTATGCTTTAGATAGCTTGTTAGCCATTCATCGTCAATATTATACCATGGTAGTTTGTGAATAACGATGTCACTTTTCAGCATGTCAAACGCCTTGCACATATCTAAAGCCAATAAGACACATATTTTGTTTTCTGAAATGCACTTGTACATGTAGTCTGTTACTGTAATGTGAGCATGAACTGTTGAAAATCCTTTACGGAATCCAAACTGGAGTGGCCAGAGGATGTTGTGGTATGTTACGTGTTCGTTTAGCTGTATGTATGCTGCTTTTTCTATTATCTTTGCTATTACTGGAGAAACTGTGATTGGACGTACTTCTGAAAGCGATTTCACTAGTTTACTTTTTGGAATTGGAACGACTCTGGATGTTTTTCAGTAGTTTTGGGACATGGTTCGCTTCAAAACTTTCATTTATAAGCTGTGTTATGGCCTCGGCTACATTTGGATTGGGAAGGATAAGGCTTATCATCTTATTTGAGATCCCCATTGGGTCAGGATATGTTTTTGTTTTCTTTTTCATTGATCTCCAAATTTCCATGACTTCATCAGGGGTTGTAGTTTGTAGTGTTAAGCGTTCAGATGGGGTGGTAATTTCTGCAGGTTTCTCGGGAAGGGAAGTTGAGAAAGATGTGTTGTACTGGGACGCAATGTTGATAAAGTGTTCATTGATGTGTTTGGTGAAAATTCAATTTTTGTCATTTGGTTGTCGTAGTTTAAAATTCCTAACGATTTTAAAACCATCCCACACACCCATGTCTTTAACTTTTTTGTGATTTCAGTTTTGGTATCTTTTATGAGCTGTTTTTTCAGACGTTTGTTTTAGATTTTTGTACAGTTGTTTTGAGTGTACGGAAGGCGATGATATATATCTTCATACGCTTTGTTGCGCGTTAATTTTATTGCTTTGTTTCATCGGTAGGGTAAAACTGCTTCTTATCGTGATTAATGCTTTTTGTTTTGTGAGGTGCGTGTTCATCAAAAAGGGTGATGATTTTCTTTGTAAAGTTGGTTAATTTTTCATCAAGCGTTTCCCAAATAGTAGTTGAGAGTTGTCAATTTGATCATTTAGTTCATTTAAATTTATTTGGGAGAAATCCCGATAGTTGATTACTTTCTTTTTAATTTTTGGTTTTAGCTTGATTATTTCTAGTTCAGTAGCTAGATGGTCAGAAATGTGTGGTTCAAACACATTTACATTTGCATAATTGTTGTTGTTTGTGATAATAAGGTCGAGGATGGAGTTTTTACGCGTGTTTTGCTGGACAAGCTGTGATAAGTTGTTTTTCTGCAACACCGCCATTAGTTTTTGTAGTAGTCACCGCGCATATTGAAGTCTCCTAAAACATAAAAGTCTTTTTTCTTTTTTGCATAGCTCGTTTAGTATGAGTTGGAGAGCATTCATGTCGCTATTGATTGCTGTTGAGGAGTAGTTTGGTATGCGGTATATAAACACCAATGTAGAACTTCTGTTATTTTTAATCTGCACTTGTATTATCATCAGCTCAATAGTTGAAAGTTCCGATACAGTTTAGGCATTTGAGGTGGATTTCCTTCGTTTGGTATTGGTTTGTTACACAGCCACACCGCCTCTTGATGAGTTGTCATTTCTATCTTTTCTGTATATTGAATAGCCGTTTAGAATAGGAACTTTTTTTTGTTTGATTTAGGAATGTCTCTGTAGTACAAAGTATGTTGATATTTCGTTCATTAAGCATGTCGTATACTGGCAGTATCTTTTTGTAGAGAGATTGTACGTTTAGTTGTACACATTTTACATTATATACATTTTTAGGTTTGGGGGTTCTTGGTTTGTCACTGGTCCTCTGAATCCATATCATATTCGTCTGTCCTGGTATGTTTAGTTGGGTTGAGATCTACGCTGTCTGTTGCTGCCCTTTTTAGCCCATTACGGGGCCTGGGAAGATGTAGATTCTCTCTTGTCTTTTCTTTGCTGTTGTTGCATTTTTGTTTCGTCAGGTAGCACGGATATTCTTTGGTACTGTGTTTTACCTTTAAAGGTGTTTGCAGTTTGAGAGAGGCAGTTAGAACATCATTTCTACAGTTGAGATGTACTTTCAAGGTCGTGGTTTTCCATCTTTCTTAATACGTCCTACTCGGTGTTCACGAAATGTGAGGTTATTGCCTGGCAGAATGATGCTCATTATTCCTTTTACTGTGTCAATTGCTACTTTCATTTTCTGCGTATGTTCATCAATGAGTAGGGCTAGCCAGACCATGCAGGTAAGCTCTCGGGCTGCCTGTAAGGTGTGCGGGGCTTCGAATCCCCCTGGGGCGCAAAAAATGCGAACCCAAGCTAGTCCTGCTAATCGTCCTTGGCTCTGTGTTAGTACGGGGGACGTAGTACTGTAGTGTTGTCACGAGGGAGGTGACTATAACACTGCAGTACTCCCTGTAGTGTTTCCCTTCACTATAGGAAGATGTACCTGGTACTGGTAAATGGGTTAGATCGCAAAAATCCTAATAAAAATGGATTAAGTCGACCCTCGTGTATCGTGTGAGTAAGCTCATATGATCACGGGGACCCGTAAATACATACATACATACATACATATTCATCATGACAAGATTATTCATCCTAGTTAGCCTATCAGTCTGTTCACTTAAACTGTGTTGGTTCTGTCGTAAGTCACGTACATCACTGTTCACTTTGGCAATTTGGCATGGTATGCGTAGCACTAGTACTGGATAAGTTTTTCACTTCTTTTTCTATGCCGGTTAGTTTACTGTCCATGCCCCTTATATCGTTTCGCATTGAGGCTATGTCTGCTTTTATTAAAAAATACAGTTCTTTTCCTGTGATATCTTCTTTCTGTAGAAGTTTCTTCTGAAGATCTGCGTTGGTAGCCATTCCTTCAATGTAGCCCTGTTCTGATATCCTTGGTCGATTCTGTGGAGATATACAACACAACGTTGTGCCAGTATCTTTGGATATGCCTTCAGACAGTGATTGGTTGTACAACTTTGAAATACATATACAAGTAAAAAAGACTTATCTGTATGGTATATGGATCCCTCGTTGTATTTTTTGTAGCTGAATTGGTTAAAACTAAAAACTTAATTTGAAATTTTGGCAGTGAAGAACTTTAACTTTAATGATTTTTAAAAAATTAGCGATGTCAGTAAAAATACATACTCTATTTGTAATTACGAACTATTGCGCTAACGTTCAGCTTACGTAGTGTTAAATAAACAGGGCAAAACTTTGGAAGTAGTAATATGACAGTGCAGACATACGTTCTTGTTGTTAAAAGATCATGTTATCCTATCGACGGTCAAGAGTCAGGTAGGGAAAGCAAATGTCAAGTAAAGAAGAGGTATTATATAGCTGGACTGGGACAAATGGGGCTCTAGCAAAACAAAACTGCTCTATGCGTACGAACAAGGGTCGTGTAGTCTGAAAGCCTGTCAGATGTAGTGTAAATGCAAGTCATATTTATATATTTCTCATAATCTCTGTTGAAGAACGAATTGAGTTTCCAAAGTTAGTTCAAAAGCTATTTTCCCGAGCGTTTTACAAATCCATCGTGGATATTTATTAATGGATTAGTAGGCTTTCAAGAAACTGTAGTGTTAAGTATTGAACTATGTAAATTAAGTCAATTTGTGACGGTTTTTTAAATTTTTATATTCAGTGACGCATGTATGTCGCATCCGTCCATTAGGCATTTTGAACCCGTAATGTAATTTTTCATATCTTTGGAATGCGGCCATCGTCTTGATGCGTACCAAACCAATCTTATGTACCTATATTTCTCATGAACATGATTCGGGGGCCGTCCATTTCAAACGTAACGGTGTTATGGTGGGTGTGTGTATACACGGCGAGCGTTACGGAGCGTGACAGGATTGAGGTGGTGGGTAGAGCTGAGCGTGAGGGTTTGATAAGCCTTCATAAATCTGCAAAATAACTAATCAACATCGTGTCATAAATTATTCCCCCCTTGGTTTAACATTTTTGATTCGATTACACTTCACTGTAATGCTAAAATATTATGGTGCTTCGGATGATTTTTAAATGTATCATGTATTATCTTAAATTATCTGCAATGATGGAAAAATTGCAGTTGAAATGAAAAAGTAATATATTTTTGCGCATAGCAAAAAACGTTAACTAACGCTTCGATAGTTTTATCTTTTTTCTAACAAATTTTAACACTTTGGGGTTGAAAGTGAATCCGGCTTACTTTATATTGTAAATACCACGGTTGTATTTATATGGCGTTACAATTTTTTGAAAACATTCTTACGTTGGTACAATAACCACATTAAGTTGAGTTAATCTTGTAAAGAGGATATGTATCAACTGATGTAATTCAATGTTACCATGAAGTTTGATATAAAAATGGCATTTACGATACTCCTCGGTGATTGAACTTCGCCAATCTTAAGAAGTAAGGGTTTGTCAAATTAAGTAATCAATAACTTCCTGTCCTGTATCAATAAGTATCCTGTTGCCGAGGGCGGTAAATTGCTCCTAACAAAAGTTAAATTTTATACATGCGTAACCGAAGCTTTGAAATCCCTAATTTAGGCTAAACATGCCAACTGAATGCAATTTTCTGGTAATTATACATATCTGCATACAAAAGCAATCACCTATATTAAAAGAAATGTACTTGTTCCCCTTGCTTAAAACTACAAATGTTTTGCAATACCTATAATTTTGATGGTAGATGTAACCGAAAATGAAAAATAAGTCCTTCAAAAGGTTTAATGGTAAATTGCAAAATGGCAACATTTACAATGAGGAACGGCAGTAAATTTTTTGACATTGCATATTGCATAAATGACACTTTCCGGTTTGAACAAAACCTATGTTTTGTAAGAGTAAAAAACCTTTTTGAGTGAATGATAATGAATGAGCCTGTTGCAAAACAAACATACAATTAAGTAGTTATCATGGGTATGCTTTTAAAATCTCATTACATTGCACCCACTCTTGAAAACAACATTCAGCTCATTCATTCAACCTTGAACTTGCTTTACTGTCGCTGTGTAAAATAAAATAAATAGAATAAATCTCCGTCCTGGCGCACAGTTTTGGAAATAAATAAGAACAACGATGAATCATACATTTTTTGCGATTGTGCTTCTAAAAATTACCCACCTTTCTACCTCACATTCTTACAGACAAGAGCCTAGCTGCATCGTTAAATTGTTTCCACAACTGAATACACATGGGAACCAGTTTCTCCTTTATTTCTACAAAACAGAAAGTTTAAGACGGTTTTCAATCCTTCCAAGTGAAGAAATTTGGTCTAAAATAGTGCTAATTCGTGATGTAAACATAAGTTTAAACTCAGGGGTAAATCGATACTCAAGCCCAGTCAATGTCATATTTAGCGTCTTGTCAAATGGGGCTAATCCATCCCAGACCTTGGAAAAGTTTATGTCTACCGTTACTCCTGAATATTCAATTTTTCTGTTTATCCAGAAAATCGACGTGAATTTGGCTAGTAATGTCACATATTGGTTTAGTAAAATTTCAGTGTTTCCTGCACTCAAGGCTGTTATAACTTTACCAAGTGACAATTTTTTTGATATGGAGAATTCAACCGCAACATTGATCTGCAATGGTTACTGCAAAATAATCACACCAATTTTGCTAAAAGATGCAGATCTTTTCCAACAGAATTTAAATTCACTTCACAAGTCCCTGTTTCAAAATGCAAATCAAAAACCAATCCGAAGCATGGCAGACGACATGTTTATGTTCCTATTAAAAGAGGGAAAGGAAAACCCTCGAATTTGTTTAAAAAGAGAAAAATTTCTTAGCTCTCGCTGCCGCACGGATATCATGTCCGTCCTAACTGTAAACCAAGCTCACAACACAACGCTAAAAATGGTCCGTAGCACAATGCAAAATTTAATGAAGTATCACGTTACAGACGTGCATACCCCAATTGAGCATGTTGTATTCGCTGTTAATTTCCAAGCACCCGGTTTCCCCAGGCCGTTTCTGCAACAGCTTTACTTCAACAGATTTGAGACGACTTCGATGCTTTATTGCATCAAGAAAGGAAACAATGGAGGAGAGTCCTTGCAAACAAAAGTTTGGTATGAACCATTTACTCCAAGTATATGGGTGATCTTCGTTTCAGTCATCGTTTTAATGGGAATTCTCGTCAGATTTGAAGTCGATGCTGATGATGCTCTCGTTGAAATACTTAAACTGATGGCAATTATATTTGGACAAGGTGGGCTGGAAAGAATGCGTTATTATGTGATTGCTTGTGGAATAACTTTCTTATGCCTTTTATATGAAAACAGCTTACTCAGTTTAATCACAGTTGTGCCACACCCAAAAACCTTTACTGATTTGAAAGAGCTGCTGGACAACGGGTTTAAAATAATGTGGCCGGGATATTTCCCACCTTCTCATACACCGCGATTCATGTGGGGTGTTGATTTTAATCTTTCGAAACTAGGAGATAGGATTGATGACGCGTTTTTTAAGGTTGAAAAGGCACTAACGATGGCAGATTGGGTGACAGCTATTAGGGAAAGTGGTCAGAAGCTTGGTTTGACCCAGAGTACTGCCTCAGTTGATTTGGTTCTTAAAGATCTTTCAAAAAATCTTGAAAGAAAGGATCCCAATTATAGTTGCTATAAATTGAAGCAAGTGCTTGCTCCAAAGATGCATCATTGGAAAATTAATACTGAAAACCGGTACTGGATACTAAGAACGGTGGAGCGTATTGTGGAATCTGGATTGTTTTATCAATGGGACAAGTGGGCAACTTGGCGTCATTTGTTGAGCTTGAAGCAACTTGGGAACCCTTTTGCTCAACGACTTAATCCAGAATATATTGATTTAGCAAGAACGCTACCAATATTGGTGGTTTGGGGAAGTATAAATTTTATCAGCATTTTTGTATTTTTCTTTGAAATTAAGAAAAATAGGGCACGGTCACGTTGCTGATAAGTTTGTCCATATGATATTTATTAAGATATAAACTTTGTATTTAAGGTGTTAGATACCACTTTTCATTTTCGAATTCAACAGGTAATGATTAAAATCGATGATAATTAATTATAAATAAGTATTTCCTTAAATGAATTTTCTAGTAAGTTGTCACTTCTGGACAATCATTTTGATTTCAACATTACGTGATCCAAATGAATCTATGTTAGTTTGGCTTGTAGTCAATTTAAGTTATTGCTAAAATGCAAAAATTGACGATACACTTCTTATTAACCAAGATTTATAAAATTTAGAATACAATAATATAAATCATTCATGCACTTTTTAAATTGATCGTGGCATTATAACATCCAACCGGTAGCGTTTACAAAATTGAATAAGTAACACCTTTTATTATCGTTCATATCAATTGATGATTATTAGCTTCTAAATCCGAAATATATAAAGCTTTCACAAGTCCCCAATACTAACACAAAAAATCTAAGCAATGCTACTCATAATTTACTCATAAACTGCTTATTTACAGCCAATTCTAACTAATGCCATTTCATTCACTGTTTTATTGTGGCTCTAACTCATTAAAACATAATGCCCATAATTTGGTGTTATCAGCATATATTGCTTAATTCCATATCAGGATACTTCTACCAAACAAATTTACTTATATAAGTAGTTACTGAACTTTTCCGCTTGTCAAACCTTATTAGAGTTAAATGCAAAATATGTTTTTTTAAACTTAAAAAGGTAAAACACTTCCTTCTTTATTCAAAACGTTTAGACACGGAACCTCTATTGTGTTTCATAACTTTGAGCAACAATAAATCCAGTGCTAATAACCATGCTTCATAGGTATTTGGATAATGTGTGATTGTTTCTTCCAGACGAAATAGATAAGACGCAACACAAAAATTGAATGTAACTGATATATGGTTTAATTGAATGGAACGTTGACACACGTGGGTGTAAAATGAGAGTTTGTTTGCTATCTGTATGGCAGTTAAACGCCAGAATCGCTACAATGAACACGCACAATTGTATTTCAATGAAATAATTTTCATAGCGATGCAGTTTACGTTATATACGATAGTACTGGTAATAGTTTCCTATACAAATATGTATTCATTCGAGCAGACGACAAACCATATCAACATACTATTTCCGGATATAAATATTAAGTCAGATCAGTTTATAATTTATTTTTATAGAATGGAAGCTTTGAAACAGTTCTCAATATTTCCCGCTAATTCCCTATCGTCCAGATTGGTATTGACTAGTGATAAAAACGCAAGTTTTGACGAAGGAACTTTTCGATACTCCAACCACACTAACGTGATTATTTGCCCTATACAATATAAAGACACAAATCCCATAATTCTTGCTTTTGAAACGTTACAAATATTTATGTACAAAGTAACACCAGAAAATTCGGTTTTTCTATTTATCCAAAAAACTAATACAGATTTGACAAGCAACATCACAACGTGGTTTAGTAGATTATCAGTATTTCCTGCTCTGAAGGCAGTTGTAAATCTTCCTTTCAACGTTAAAAGTTCAGAGCCAACAATAACATTTATCTGCAGTCGCTATTGCACAACTTCCACAGTGCCTCTTAAGAAATCCAAACTGTTTATGGAGGATTTGGATAGAATTCATCACTCCTTTTTTCAAAATTCGAATAAAAAACCAATGCTAAGTATGGCTGATTTTGTGTTTACGTTTTTATACAAAGCAAAAAATCTAGATCCTAAATTGTGCTTAAACCGTACAGAGTTTATGAATTCTCGATGCCGAACTGATATCATGTCAATTCTGGCTATGACTAAAGTTCACAATTTTACACTACAAATCTACAGGACGACAATGCATAATATGATGAGGTTTAAAATTAATAATCCACATTCGTCTAAGGAACACATAGTATTCCTTGTAACTTTTCAGGCAAGCAAATTTCCCAGGCCGTTTATGCAGCAGCTTCTCTTCAACAGATTTGAAACAACTTCTGTTATCTACTGTCAAAAACAATTAATTGTGAAGGGTTTGTCATTAGAATTTAAAGTTTGGTATGAACCGTTCACGCCAGGAATTTGGGTGGCTTTCTTAACAACTGTAATTATTACGACTATTCTTCTAACGACTAATTCGTAAGTGTGGAACTTCAGACCGACAACATAGTTTTTGTAAGCCATAAAAGTACTATCCTTAACATTTGGACAGGAAGATCTCGAAAGGAGAAAATATTTGTTGGTTGCTTGCGGAATAACGTTTTTAACCCTTCTTTATGAAAACAGCTTTCTCAGCATGATCACCATTGTGAGTCAACCAAAAACTATAAATGATTTTAAAGAGCTACTTGATTCCGGCTTTAAAATTATTTGGCCAGTGCAACTTTCAAACCAACATCACCTCGTTTGACATATGGAGTTGACTTCAGCATTTCAAAATTGGAAGATAGAATTAATAATTCATTTTATGTTGCGAATGCATCGAGAACTATTCACTGGGTAGAAGCCTTGATGAGAACTGATCAGAAGTTGGCACTGACGCTGACAACGGCTAGCTCAGAGTTGATGATGCGTGATATAACACACAATATTAGAATTAGAGAGCCTTCTTATAATTGCTTTAAATTGAAACAAATTTTAGCTCCAAAAATTCACAACTGGAAAATTAATACTGAAAATCGGTATTGGATTCTAAAAACGATCGAGCGTATTGTGGAATCCGGTTTGTTTTATCAGTGGGACAAATGGGCCACTTGGCGACATATGTTGACGCTGAAACAGCTGAGAAATTCAGTTGTAATTTTGGATCCAGAGTATATTGATTTCGCAAAAACTTTGCCAATTATGATTGTTTGGGGGAATTTGCTTGTGTTTAGTCTTCTCATATTTTTTTATGAAATTGAGAACTACAAATAAATGTCATCATCGACTAAAAATGCAGCATGATGTGCAGTTTTTTAAATGGCAACAGTAAACTTATTTCAAGGTGAATAGTCTTTAACTTTAAACCTTGTATTATGTTTTAAATACTTTATATGTTGTATGATAACTAGCAAGCTCAACTTTTGGCAAACCATATGTTTGGTTTTTAGCATCAAACTATTATCCATGTTTGTGATATATTACAGCTTCTGCGAAAATGTAAATGCTAAGCAATAAGGATTCGTTTATTATCAAATGATTGTGAGTTTACGATGAAAGTTGAAAGAAGAAGGAATCTCTAATTAAATTGGTTACAAAAATAAAACAGCTTTTTGCATTTCAAACAGGGAAACTTGTATGTGAACTACGATATCTTGTGTGTTTGATCGGTAGATGTTACGTAAATTTCATGTGTAATTTGGGGTTTTCGTAATATTGTAGGCCTGTTAGCAAAAACGTCTATCTGGTCACGTGCTAATGGTTTCTATAACAGAGATGCTATCACGCACATTCAGAAAAAAGTGTTTAGTTACATATTATTATGTAGTATTACCGTTTACGAAGTTGACATAGCTCAACGTCATCAAATAATCCACGCAGTTGTCTATATTCTTTCAAGAGAAAGAACGCTTCCGTGGAAACGCTTAATAGAAACCACGAACACTAGTTTTTCAGTGGCACAAAAATCAAACAAATCAACCTTTGTGTGGTGTTCTTATAATTTTTTAATTACGAATTATTTACAGAACACTTGGTAAAAATCTCTATTATGGCATATCTTAACCTTATATCAACAGTATTTCGTCAACGAATCTAATTCTTTTTCTTCACGTCGAAAACCTGAGTACGAAACTATATAGCAAAAGTTATTGTGCTAAAACATTTATCACATTTGATTGCTTTCATTTCTGTCTGATTATACTCAAACGTGATTCGTGGAAATCATTGACAATTAGAAGTACAGATATTAGTATACAACAATCTAGTCTAATTTTTACGGTTGCACTTTATACTGCTGTTACAAACAAATTCATCTGAAAGTAGTAAACCTATATCAATCGTACTATTGGTATAATATCATTATGAAAGGTTATAATTATATTTTACTAAATGAGAGCTCTAAGTACGTTCTTCATATATCCGGTGAACCTCTATACTATCTAGATGTGTTGTGCCAGGATGGATAATTTAAGCTACTAGGATGGCACCGTTTTCGATTTTCCTAACCGACACCAATGTGATTTATTAGCGCTTATACAGACTAACAACGCTATGAAAAACCTATCATCGTTAGCATTTGAAACGTTAAACTCTTTTATGTACGCAGTAGCTCCAGAAAATTCAGTTTTCTTATTTATCCAACAAACTGATAAAGATTTAACGAGCCAAATCTCGATTCGGATATTTCATGTCAGATTTCCGTGTATATTCCTGCTTGAAGGTCTGTCGTAAATCTTCCTTTAAATGCTCCAGAAAGCCGACAGCCCAAAAGTACATCTTATCTGCAATCGTCATTGACACCTTTTCCAGAATGTTTTAGCAAACTCAAAATGTTTTATAGAAAGTAAAAAACGTGGGCAAATTCATCGCTCCTTTTTTCGTTATTAATTCAATTATGAAACAATGCTCAAGGTATATGGGTATTATTTCTCCTTTTATATACAAGGAACGTCTCCATCGTTGCCAAATTTGATGTTTCTGCAAGTTTATGGAGTTTCCGAATGCGGAGCTGATAATCATGTCCCGGGTCTTAAATTCTTGGCCGAAATTCACATTTTACGCTGGAATTGCGACAGTAACAACACTAGTAAATATGGTGAAAATCAGAATACCTCCCCATCTCCCGTGGACCACAATAAGTTCATCAAAAATAAAATAACAAAAAAAACAAAAAACAAAACAAAACACAAAACGAAAAGCCCAACCAAACAAAAGCAATACAAACAAAACCTATTCGGTGTAACCTATTCGCAAGCGGCCTTATCCCGGCCGTTTTTGCAGCAGCTTCACTTCAACAGATTTGAAACGACTTCCATTCTATACTGCCTCCAATATTATTCAGCAAAAGAATTTTCGTTACAGTTTAAAGTTTGGTATGCGCCATTTACACCTGGAATTTGGTTGGCTTTTCTATCCACGCTGATTTTAACTACTTTTCTATTAGGATTTGAATTTGAAGCCGAAAGAATTCTCATGGAAATACTGAAACTACTATCAATAGTATTTGGACAGGGAGGCCAAGACAGGAAACGATATTTTGTGATCGTAGGTGGAATATCTTTCTTAACGCTTATATATGCCAACAACTTCCTTAGTATGATAACCATTGTGACGCCAGAAAAAACTATTGTTAATTTGAGTGAGCTGCTAGACGCCGGATTTAAAATCATTTGGCCTATGTCAATCACACCACACAACTCTCCTCGTTTGAGTTTCGGGCATGATTTCAACATTTCTAAGCTGCTGGACCGAATCGACGATTCTTTTGAGGTGGTGAATAATGCATCGACAACAGCGAGTTGGGTAGAAGCCTTAATGAGAGTTGATCATAAATTGGCGTTGACTCTAACAACAGCCAGCTCTGAATTGTTGCTTCGTGATCTGGCACATCATATTAAAATGAAGGATCCATTTTATAATTGTTTTAAATTGAAGCAAACTTTAGCTCCAAAAATGCACACTTGGAAAATCAATACTGAAAATCGGTTTTGGATTTTGCAAACGATTGAACGCATAGTGGAATCTGGACTGTTTTTCCAGTGGGACAAATGGTCAACATGGAGACATATGTTGACGTTGAAACAGTTGGAAACTAGATTTGCATTAAATCCTGGGTATATTAATTACGCGAGAGTTTTTCCAATTATGATGGTTTGGGGAAGTGTGCTAGTAGTCAGTGTAATTGTATTCTGTTTTGAAATAGAGAATTACGAATAAACAATATGTAAATTTGATTTTTTATATTGAAAATACTCAGGCCTCGCATCTACTGATAATATCAACTAATATACAGTCACGTCATAGTAAAAGTGAAGACCTGCATGTCACATTAATTTAAAAATAAAAAAGCTTCATATCGTTAAAAACCATATGCTAATCCAAAAACGTTATTATCAATTTAAATCTGATCATTAGTAAATTAGCGCCCTATCTGTCAACGGCGGTATTACACTTGATGCATTATACTTGAAAAACTCATTCTATATTAAAGCTTATTCTAATTTAATATCCACTTACTCCATGATTAGTATTAGATGATAGAATATCAAGTATTTTTTCCTTCGTTATCTTAAATTACCTACTAGTTCCGCTCGTGAAGTTGAAACGAAATAGAAGAGAATATTTGAAAGGAATACCTGAATATAGAATTACAAATTTGCTCTGAAATTCTGACACAAACACGATAAATATTCTTATAAAAATGTTATGCTGTAAGTAGCAAACTTTCCGTTGCAGAATAATATATACTTAAAATTCGAAAACTATTTTAGTTAGGTAAATTAACTTGTACTTTATTAATATTCTTCATATTTATTCCATAATTTGTCGTTTAGCCATTGTATACCGTTATTATCATTCTTCTGGTTTTTATTATAAGATACACGTATTTCTAACATTTCAATTTAAAAAGATGTATGTCCTACATCCGTAAATAGTTTGTTAAATTACACAAGACAAACCTTGAAAATTGGTCTAGCTCATTTTTGGCTAATGACGTGGGTCAAATGGTAAAATTTTCAATCGCATGCAAATTGTTAACATTTTGAAGAATATACGCATTTTACGCCTTTATGTTGGCAATTATAGAAGCCCTTTTAGGTAGGCGATATAAACCCATTTTAGAAGCTCTTGGGCAAACGAAAATGTTCAATGGAGCATCTATACACGATATGCAGCATAAAAGATTCAACTTTTAAATAGCTGTTTCTGTAAAAGTTCCACAATAAAGAACCCCACACGAAGGCCATATTATTTTAGTGTTCACATCAAACTAAACCTGGTGTGTTTTTAAAAATCAATAACGAGTCTAATATAAAACGCATTTATTACCGACTGAAAACGTTAAAATGAGACCGTATTTGCTTACAATATTTCTCAATTTACTAAGCAGAAACTTGTCGTTTGCCCACCAAGACGAATCCGTTTTACAAAAAATCTTTCCGGATTTAAATCTTCATTGGGAACAATACTTGGTATACTTTTACAAACTAGAAAAATCCAACACAACTTGCAGCTTTCACCCAAACATTGGACTTCATTCTCGACTTATGATTATTGGGGATGAGAAACGAACGCTGAATTCAGGAACTTACCGATATTCCAACACTTTTAATGTGATAATTACACACTTCCCCAACAAAAATCCTGACTACCAAACATCTGCCACCAACACACTGTTAACGTTTATAAACAATGTTATTCCTTCAAGATCAGTTTTCATTTTTACGAGAAACATTAGCCCAATACTAGTCAATAATAGGATTAACGATATTTCTCTTTGGTCTAGGACGCTTCCTATATTTCCTGCTCTAAAAGTTGTTGTAAATTTACTTCACATTTCAGCATGTAAAGTGGAAAATACCACACTTGCCTTCATTTGCAATGGATACTGTTCCAGTGCCCCGATACCAGTTGAACATTCTAATCTTTTGCAATCAAATTTTAAAACTTTGTATGCTCTCCACTTCTCTCACTTTCGGAATGGAAGGAAAAATTTTATTAATGGTTTGTCTGACGACATTTTTCAGTACACACAAGAATACGGTGGGTACAAACCAAAAACTTGTTTAAACTTTGTAAATCGCTTAGATTCCCGATGTCGTTACGATATCATGTCTTTGCTCACTTTGGGTGCGGTTACCAATACCTCAATGTTCATGTTTCGTGCCGCAGAAGTTGGATTACAAAGATTCCAAGCGGACCAGATGTACAGTCCCATTGAGCACATCGTCTTCTCCATCCAGTTACCGCTAGATGAGTTTCCTGGCTCTTTGCTGAGTCAAATTCACTTCAACCAATTTGACTCAACGAGCATCCACTATTGCAAGAGAAGCAAGTCCAATGGAAAAATTAAATTTGAGTATACCGTATGGTACGAGCCATTTACTCCAACTGTTTGGGTTGTTTTTATGGCGATTTGTGGGCTTTTAATTTTGAGTTTTTGGCTTGATTTTCGAAGAAAACCCCCATTAACAGAATTTTTTAAGCTTTTTGGTACAACTTTTGGACAAATGGATATCGGTTCGGAAATTAAAATTTACCTCATTGTCGCTTGTGGAATTTCAGTTGTTATTTTCTGGTAGGGGGGGGGGGGGGAAGGGGGGGGGGGGGGGGGGGGGAAGAAGGGGAGATAAAAAAAAAAAAAAAAGGGGGGGGGGGGGAGGGGGGGGGGGGGGGGGGGGGGAAAAAAAAGGGGGGGGGGGGGGGAGAAAAAGGGGGGGGGGGGGGGGGGGGGGGGGGGGGGGGGGGGGGAAGGGGGGGGGGGGGGGGGGGGGGGGGGGGGGGAAAAAAAGGGGGGGGGGGGGGGGGGGGGGGGGGGAAACAAAGAAAAGAAAAAAAAAAAAAAAAAAAAAAAAAAAAAACAGTTTACTGAGGCAATGGTAACTGTGGTTGTTCTCCCGCAAGGTTTTCTACTTTGGAAGAGCTTCTTAATGCGCGGTTTCAAACTAATCTGGGCAATTACAGAGCACTCGTTTTTACGACAGAATTTGCATTTGGTTCTGATTTTAACGTTAGGATTGTGGGGAAGCGGTTTAACACTCATTTTCATGGATGCACAATGCAAACCGCTGATGGTTTCGTAATGGTTAACAAATGGCACAGCAAATAAAAAAACTGGCTACATTGCAGCAACATCTTATATGACAGAGTTGATAAAAAAGGATATCACCCACAATATTAGGAAAAACGACCCATCTTTTCACTGTTTTACGTTAAAGCAAACCCTTAATCAGAAATTATATGTGGTAAAAATTAACACCGAAAATAGCTACTGGCTAATGAGAATTTTAGAACGGATAGTGGAATCGGGACTGTGGAATAAATGGAACGATTGGGGAATGTGGCGTCATTTGCTAAAACTTAAGCTTCTTGAAGAATCAAATGTTGAGAGGCTTAACCCAGATTATATAAAGTTTTCAAAAATAATGGGGCTTCTAATAATGTTGAGTTTAGTCTTAATTGTAAGTGTTGTTGTGTTCTGCATAAATAAATTTTCGAAATTTTGCTTTCTTTCTTTTTGAATTATAAATTGCCAATTAGCTAAAATGGCATCATTATACATATTACACACAAATTACTTGGTTTTAGTTTAATTACTAATTTCTGGTTCCAGCATTCATTAAGGTCAAATGTGTCACATTTTATTGTTATGGAATTATGGAATGTTATGGATGTTACTTACATTCAAATACAAATACTTTAGTCAAATAATGTGAAATGAAAAATGCTCTCATACACTTTTGACTGTAATTACATATTTTGTACAAATGAATCAACTGCAAATGAAACCTGATGAATAGTTTTACATTAGTAGCCTTTTAGTAAATGAATTTACTTCTGTAATAAATACCCCAACCCCAATCATAATTATATTATGCGTAACCACAAGTTAAAAAATTTCCGCCTATTAAAATTACGACGGTTTAATCTAATAATTCCGCCCTCCTGGTTGTCGTGTTGGCACATGCATGGAATATTGGCAGACTTACTGTTACAAAATTTCCAACATTTTACGTCAGCAAATTGTAAAAGAAGAATAGTCCATAGAAATTGATCACGGAAAACTGATGTAAGGAATCCACAAAGACTCAAAACGCATCGTTACATATGGGTATGGGCACATAATAATTTGCGACACTACCCAACTCGTCCTGAACACGTACACAGTAGCGTCAATTTTTAAATTAGGTCAGGTGTCTGGTGACATAATGTTTAACCATGTAAACTTTAACCATTTCTAATGCAGTTACTGCAGAAGTAACTCAAAATGATGTCGAGCATGCCTGACATGTATGTTTTCTCTATTCCTAACTTGTAAATGTATACAGGTTTTATTTACGTCGCACAATTGAATACCGGCAAACAATAGCAAAATATTTCTATTAACTGTCGTGTAAGATGCACTACTATTATCTGAAGTGTTTGCAAATGTTAGTGCACATTTTACTCCTTTCAAGTTTGAATAAATACATGACATAATATGACTATATGTAACGTTGTCTTGAACACTAACATGATGTTGTAACCATAAATGTTTATTTTGGGTTAAAAATAAGACAAAATTAAAAGGTAAGTTTATGAATACAAAATATTTCCACAACTGTTGGTTCGTTAAAGCACAATACTCAACTCAATGCACATTTACAAAATAAAAACCTGTGAATTCTTATCTGCAAATTACGACGCGACGTAAATCATTCCTGAAGAAGTCTACAAAAACATCGAAAACAATTAAAAACAACTAGGGATTAAACATGAAATTGTTTTTATTCAAATTTTATCTGCTTTTGATAAACAACCAAATAGCTATATCCGAGGAAAGGGAAAACTTTCTCCCAAATGTCTTTCCAGCTTTGAATCGTAATTGGGATCAATATGTAATATATTTTTATAACCAGGACAATTCCACCTCTTGTTCAATTCGACCCAGCATATCACTTTTAACTAGAGTAATGTTAGTTAGTAATTTCCATTTCGGAATTGAGAGTACAAATTACCGATTTTCAATTCCATATAACATAATTATTACCCCCTTTTCAACGGATAAGTCTTCTCAGTACAGTTTTCAAGTAACAAATGTTCTTTTTAGATTCATGGATGTCATCATTCCATCCAGATCTCTTTTTATTTTTACAAAAAGAAGTGGTCGGCTTGCTTCAAGTACAAATATAAATCAATGGTTTCGGGGTCTCCCAGTGTTTCCAGTTTTAAAAATACTTCTAAATTTACCAACTAAACCTAATTGTGGCAACAAAAACACATACATATCGTTTATATGTAATAGCTACTGCTCAAGTGACCCAATACCAACAAACGATTCTGATCTACTTCAGTTAAATCCAAAATTAGGAAACTTAAATTTGCTACATTCATCCCTTTTTCGGAATGGAAACCAAAGGATAATTCCTGGGATGGCTGAAGACACTTTTCAATACACACTGATTTTTCGTGGAGTAAATCAAACCGCATGTTTGAGCCTCGTTAAATCATTACATTTTCAATGTCAGCAAGACATCATGTCGCTGCTGACTTTATCAACTGTGTTTAATTTCTCAGCGTTTATATATCCAGCAATCGAAATTAGTCTCTTAAGACATGCTGAAGGCGACACATATACAGAAAAGGAGCATATCCTTTTTTCAACACACCATTCGCCAACAAAGTTTTCAGTAACGTTGCTCAATCAACTTTATTTTAACAGGATTGATTCCACCTGCTTGCATTATTGCCAGAAAAATTACATGCCTTCTGCATTAAAGGTAGAGTACGCAATTTGGTACGAACCGCTCTCGCCTGGATTTTGGATGATTTGTATTTTAATTGTAGGAATGGCTCTAATCAGCATGCTACTGGATTCCAACGTAAAAAATTATTTGACCGAAATTTTTAACTTTTTCTCAATTGTGTTGGGGCACGGAAACGGTTTTAAAATGGGACATTGGCATTATTTTACTTTAACAAGTTTGCTGACTTTTATATTAGTTTTGTATGAAAACAGCTTACTAAGCATGGTGACCATTGTACCACCTATAAAAGCACTTGCCACGTTAAGAGAACTTTTAGATTCTGGTTTCAAAATTATTTGGAGAGCGGACGTACCTGGTTATACACCGGAGTCGTATTTCGAATTCGATTTTAAATTGATAGGACTCTGGGACCGGTTCAATGACTCATTTTTCATGATACACAATGGAAACTCGCTGGATGATATTGTTAACGAAATGGCCGATGGGAGTCAGAAGCTTGCATTTTCACATGGAACATCGATGGCAGATTTTATAAGAAGAATTGTCATCCGCAATATCCGGAAGAAGCACCAGTCGTTCGAATGTTTTACTTTGAAGCAGACTATTGATAGGAAGGTGTATTTTTGGAAAATCAATACGGAATTTAATTCAATGGCGATGACTACTTTAGAGCGGTTTGTGGAATCGGGATTGTCTCGAAAGTGGAATGAGTGGTCAACGTGGAGGTATATGCTCCGACGAAAATTGCTTGTTTATTCAAATGAGCCGAAGCTTAACCCAGATTATATCAATATTTTAAAGATATTAGCACCAATAACAGTATTGTGTGGTGTTATAACATTATGTATCGTTGTATTTTGCATTGAGAAACTTTACTAAACTGGATAAACGCCGGAATGTGCTGTGGTTATACGCAAAGAGGATGACAAACTTATAGCTTAAATAAAATGAATATATATATATTGCCATTGCTTAAACTGACACAATAGATGATTATAATGAGAAATCACCATTTTAATTAGAAACAGACGAGGACCTTTGCGAAAAAATATATCAACCTTTTTTATCCAGTGATGTAGTGTAACCTTTTAAATTTTTAATAATGGTCATTAACTCTATCAAATTAAATTAGAGCAATATCATCAATGTTTACCAATAAAAACATCACAACTACAAGGCTTTCATGAGTGTAAGCTAAATGATGACCTACAATAAACTACGTTTTAAAAACCTAATCATTATCAAATGACATTGATGTGAGCGGAAAATTTTATTGACGTTTTTAACAAACATTGATCAAAATTTTATCGGTGTCTGTAATTTTACAAAACTTTAACGTTAGGGATTTAAAAGAATCCCTTCGTTAACAATCTGTAACTTGTCTGTCTACTTGTATTTTGAAGGTTTATGATAAGCAATAATTCAAACCCAACTGCCATCATAATTCTTAAGTACTTTGTTTCTACTCACAGGTCATGAACAAACCTCAGAAGTAGCTGGTTTAGCCGTGAACCTTGAGTTTGTTTTCTCCTTTTAAAATTTCTCATTTTGTTTGTGACGTTAGCGTTTTCGGGAAAATTAACTACTACTTAACTGGTTGTCGAACCAAGCAAATTGAATCTCAAGTTCTCGTCTTGCAACAACGAACCAGTTATCGTCGGGTAAAATTTCTTAGTAAAAATATTGTAGAATTCGAGAATTCACCTTTTTAAATTTTCCGAAATGGAGTCACATGCAGTAGGGGTTCTAATTCTACTACAATCTCTGGTAACAAACTCAAATGCACTCGAAGAGCAGTGCCTCGGCGTTCTTTTTCCTAATCTAAACACTAAATGGGAACAGTATGTTGTATACTTTTACGATATTGAATACCACGAATTACTTCCCCACCCCACATTTCTCCCCAGGTTCATGGTGCTAAGAGACTATAATTTCGCCGTCGTAGATGAGAACTATCGGTTTTCAGACACGTCAAATAACTCCGTTAGCCTTAGAGGGACGCACTTCAGTCCAATTTGTGACAAATATCGTGCGTAGATTTATGGCTATACTGAATCCTTATAAAAACCATGTTTTTACTAATAACGAGAACACAAATGAGTAAAAGCAAAGTAGTGATTCCACCTTGGTTTGTTGAGGTGTCTGGAACAGTGTTTCCGTCCCTGCAGGCTCTTATTCACATACCATTTGACCAATCCTGCGATTCACGTCGAGCAACAATTGCATTCATTTGCAAAGGATATTGTTCAACTCCGCCAATGCTACTGAAAGATTTCAATCTATTTCAAAAATCCTTCCGTACTCTTCACCATACTCTATTTTTCAAGGCTGGCGGAATAAAAGCATATGGTGTAGTAAATGAGATGTACAGCGTCAAGCTCAAATCAATTTTGATAGCTTGTGTTGTAAAAAACAAGGTTTTGCATCTATATTGTCGGAGCGATATCATGAGTTTATTTATTCTTTCCCGCGTCCACAATATCAGCTTAACTTGGTCACTTTTGAATAAAGAAAATTTGGCTGCATTACAAGCTACTAGTACTTTAACTAACAACCAACACATTATCTTTATGGTTGACTTCAATATAATCGGAATTAAATTTCCAGCGCCATTCTTGCAACAACTTCATTTCAACAAATTTGAAGCCAGTGCTGTAATGTATTGTGAGAAAAAGCGTAGGGAGATTATTCCATTTTTACAGCTCAGCGGATGGCTCGAACCATTTAACGCTCCAGTTTGGATAATGATATTCTTTACAATTTTTTCAGTTGCGCTAATATTTCGTATAGACTTTAAAGTACGGGATTACGGAATGGAAATATTTAGCTATTTTTGAGTGCGATTGGACAAGAAGGTTTGAGAACGAAACGGTACTTTATTCTAACTTGTGGGCTGGCGTATACATGCCTGCTTTATGAAAATAGCTTACTTAGTTTGACAACAACTGTGTTCCCTCAAAAAGGATTTGATTCCTTGATGGAGTTGTTGGATGCTGGTTTTAAAATCATGTGGTCATCTAAAACACATTCAGCCAGCATATAAGATTGGGTTTGATTTCAAAATCAGTAAAATATCACATTCGTTAAATGACGTCTTTCTGATTGCTGAAAATATGACGACCATGACAGATTGGGTGTTTCAGATGACTAAAACGGGTAAGAAACTTGCCGCACTTCAAAGTACTACTGCATCGGGTTTAGTGCTTAAGCAGCTCAGACATAGCATTAAGCTGGAAGACCCCACTTTGATCTGCTTTATGTTGAAACAAACCTTAGCTCCTAGCATTCACCACTGGAAAATCAGTACAGAAAATAAGTACTGGATGTTCAGGACAATTGAGCGTATTGTGGAATCGGGACTTTTTACCAAGTGGGACGAGTGGGCTACATGGAGCCACTTGCTGCATTATAAAATGTTAGGTACTTTTTCGCTAACAGACGTTAATCCTGATTATATAAATGGAAGAAAGGTTTTTTCCTTGTACATGATATGCCTCTGCATAATGTTAGCAAGCAGTTTGATATTTTTAATAGAAATTTTAAATTTGTAAACTAAAATTTCCTACTTAGCGATACCCAAATCCTACATGAATGTGCAAAAGTTGTTTAAATTTTAAGTTTTAATTGCGTGAATAAAAAAGGATTTTTTTGTATTGAGCCATATCGTGATGAACAATATTTATTTAATCGAACTTGGCTCCCGCTTTTCCGTTCTGTACATTACCAACTATAGCATTACCTTCATTTTAATAAAAAGCTATCATGTATAGAAAATTTGTGTAGAAAACAAGTTGTGTAACTGCTAATCAACAAATGTTTACATTACCAACTAAAGTTAAATTACCTACACATGAAATAACTGGAGACTAATTGGTCAACTAAACTTGCTATACCTATGTAAACAATTTAAATATTATACTACTTTTACGTTTGAATTGTATTCCTTCC
>LJIJ01002927.1:0-22678 GCA_001718145.1 Orchesella cincta
CTACTATATTAAGGGTCCCTTTAGTATTAGCAAACTAGTGTCACACAAAAACTTACACCTTTGGTTACGGACAAGCCCAAATTAAATTGCTTAATGGAATATCCTTATGCCTCTTCAATAAAAAGAAATTGTTGCAAGGTTTATTTATCCGAATCAATTAATTCAACAAATTATGCGCAGTAGTTTCATGACAAATAAGACATCTTCTTGTAAACAGCTCTGAATGGTTATTATATATTTTGAGTAGTTTGATTCAGGTTTGGGCAAAATATATGTATTTTAAATCCATATTTGAAACTTAACCTGAAGACAATACTTTCGTAAATTCTTCCACAGTATACGCAGTTGCGCTGGATGCAAGCCATTTAAACAAAAGTATTATATATAAAATCAGTTAAAATAAATCCCCTAAAAGTCACAAGTTTGCAAGTTTTTCTTCGTCGTCAATATTACTTTGCTCTTTGAAAGAAACAGTAGACTGAATAGCTACCATTACTCAAACCTGAACTGTAATAGTTTATTTGTTGCTTTCCAAAGTTTCAACGTTTCCAGTTTTTTGTAGCGGTCTGTGAAATATTTATATAATCCGGATTGGACATACTTAGCCGAAAATGAGGGAAAGGAATGTGATAAAAAATAATAGCCGTCCAGATACCAATGCTCAACTCTTTGATAGAAAGGCCTTTGTTTGGGAACAGCACGATATAGTTTTCTCTGGCCAAGTAGGGCAACGTTATAATTACTTTCACAATCCGTTTCGCACATGACACCGAACCTTTCAAATTTTCGTTTAACAAATTGTTTTTGGTTGTGAGTTGTATCGATTCCAAGCCAATCGGATTTACTAACGTTGCTCGTAAAATGAATCAGAGATACCCTAGCGTAATTCCCGTTCGATATATTTTGCAAAGTTTCAAAATTAAAATCCACGCGACATACAATATGACCTTTTTAAAAAGTCTCAAATAGAATCTGGCAACGTGAGGGGCAAAATTAGGTTAACTCCAGATTTTTCATTTTTATGTACTTGCGTAATTAAATAATCCCAATCAGAGCATTTATTTCCGCCACCAAATGGGTAGGTCTGGTTCATCCAAGAAGTCATTTATTGTTTCAGGATAGTTGTTTGGTTCACTCAATGCCGAAATCAAAGAGTACAACGAAGAGTTTCGCAGCAAAATTATTGAAAAAATCCACATGCTTATTATTACTTTCCCCCGAAGTTTTACAGTTCCATTGTCCTGTTCTAAAAATGCAGCATATTGCCAAAATAAAATGGATACAAATCCGTTGTTCTCCTTCCAAATCAACCAGACTGAAATAATAGCAGTCGTATTTCCAAATTCAGCCAGACATGAAAGCTAAAAGGGGTAAGATACGCAGCAATGTTTGCATCAAATGAGTTCACTTGGGGAAAAAGGTATCCGCCATTTCCTCCATGGCCCTTTCCACACGGGTCATTTCCTTTCATGGCCCTTTCCCCCACGGTCATTTTCCTCCCTAGAATTTTCCTGACATAGGATATTTGCTCACCAAGCTTAAAATTCTCAAAATTCAATTTTAATTCTATATTTATGTAAAAATATATATTCAACTCAATTTATGATTGCTAATCATAGATAAAAAGTCTGAAAAATCTAATGGGACTATTTTCAGATCTCTAAAATATACCAATTTCGTTCTTGGGCCCTATTTCTGAATACCAATATGTTACATTGGTATTTTGTTGGTGTGTACTTTGCTTCACCTACCCTATCAGACATTAATCTTAACATTAAAAGCATCATTCAGACATTCATTTACATTGAATGTCTTTTTTATTATTATAATGTAGTCTATGATCACAACTGCTAATTGAGAAGCTACATTACTGACACGCATTTAGGTGAGCCTCGTAAAAATAAAATATTTGTTCACGTTTTTATCAAAGAGCACCAGAGAGGTATAGTATTGATAGTACGAAATAGCCTTTTGCGGTAATTTTTACTAAAATATGTTTTTAATCGTTTACCACAATAGTAAATAATGACAACCTGAATTTTAGTTATAGCAAAGGGTATCGAATCCCCAGCTGTTTCGTTGTCCAAATTTTGAACTAGTATACTCCGCATTTGCATCATGTATCCCGTGTTTTATGAATTGGAGGCATGTTTTAACATTATTAATTAAATTCACTAGTCGTAGTCACTAAGTAAAAAATCAGAATTGAATATTTCGAAAACCTTAAAGCACCTGACTTCAGCAAATTCTGATATTCTAACTCAATGCAGTGTCCGACGCAACCAACGCAAACTGCTAACTTGATTAACCTATACATTATATATCTGGTGCCTTTTGACAGTAAACGAATGTTATTTTAATCATAAAAATCCAGTTTTAGCCGAGACCGTCAGCATGTAGCTTCAAAATGGTAATTTGTCTAAATGATGTGTTCTATGTTTATCGAAGTAAGTACACAACAAAGTATCAATATAACTTATTGGTATGTAAACGGAGGGTTCAAGTCCTCGAAAAGCTTGGGGAGCAAATAACCATGTGAGGAAAAGGCCTAGGGAGAAACTGACTTGGGTGAAACGGCTACGTGAGGAAGCTGGCTTGGAGGAAAACTCGCTGTGAGGAAATCTGGTATCAGTTACTTTCATATTTGGTTTTTTACATGATGTGCATTACAAGAACAAAATAAAAATTGTAGTATATTGTTTATACTTAATTTAATTGTTGTTATATTAAAAGAGTTTTAAAATAAACCTACACGAGTGCTAAAAACTTCACGAGTGCAAATAATTCAAAAGTTGGTATTCGGTAAGTGAATTCCTTTTTCCATTTTCGTAAATGATAATTGTTTTATTTCAGTTTATCAACATACACATAGTGTTCAGAGTTGTCAAAATTAGATTCTTTGGAAAACAATGGAAAATGTATGATACTGTAATACGTGGACGGATTTTTAGGTGGGAAAACATTGGTTTAGACAATTTATAGCAGAGTGTATTTGCCAGCAGTATTTATATGACATATATTCTTACAAAAAGGACACCAGGAAACAAATCATTTTCGTGTGAATACTGATTAAATTGAATTCGGGGAATATTAAAGAAATCTGGCACAGTCAATTTAAGAATTTGCAAAAGTGAAGTTTATCTAATTTGAAACAAAATAAACAATTTCCCCCCTAAAAAGAATTTACATTTTGTTTAAATTTCGAAGAGGGGCATTACTCTTATGTTAACATTTATTCTTATTATTTTAATATTCGGTCAATTATTATCATCTACCAACCCAGGCCCTATCTGTTTCGTTCTGAGAAAAGAAACGCCAGCCAGCAAAATAATATAACCAATATCTTATATTATTGTATATAGATTATAAAATAATAATTAATTTTCTTCAAATCTTTGTAACGCGCCAGACTGTTAAAAAATATAGTACCTTTCCTAAGCATCAACATCAAATCAAATAAATTTCAAACTGGTAAATACAGTTAAGACAGTGAGTGCATGGGAACATTGCGACGCTGATTGCTGTTGGTAAAAAAGATTCAGTAGCTGTTCTTAGAACTGGGCCTACCCTTGCTTCCAACAGTCACATCAGCGTCCAAATGTTCAACATGCAACTCTTTCAAGCCCGGAATCCGTGGCTCACTGGTTAAGACTACATTAAATTTCATATCTGTCATACGTAATTTACAACCTAAAACTATTTTGAGCAGTAAGAGTCTAAATTATTATCGTTGCGTAACTATTTATGTCGTTTTGTGCGAAAAAGAAGTTCTTATAGTTGGTGTCAGCCGTGCGTACTATTAAAAGATTTGGTCTTTGTCTATTCATTACTCTGCTAGTTGCAAAATATTTCCATAGCAAGTTAAACATTCGATGGCATACCTTCCAAAACATTTTCAAAAGACTAAGTTCCTGTTTATAATAATACTCCAATTGAAATTGCCAGCATCACAGCCCAAAGCATGGCACCGCTTAATTTTAGTTTATTTCTACCGTCTTAGCCTTCCTCTTCGTTATCGTGGTGCAACTTTTTAACAAGCAGAAGATGCCAAGACTCCCACTCGTTCCACTTGTAATACAGACCAGATGCAACGATTTGTCTGTAAGATTCAATCAGCCAGAATTGATTTTCGGTTTTAACCAGCCAGCTCATAACTTGTTGTCAAATTTTTGAGGAATATCAAACAAAAAAACTGCTCACTTTGTTTCCCCCGCATACTTTTCGGACTACTTGCTTATCAACTGTTAAACTGCTTGTCGAAAAATAATTTCGAGACGTAGACCTGATTTAGTCACCATTTCAACATATTTAATCTCCGACGGTGAAGTTTGACACGTAAAAAGCTTCTCCACAGATATACCTAACGAAGTGAATTCGCGTCAAACAAATATTTCGGGGGTAAGGTACCATGGCTGATTATATAATGATTTTGTATCCTTGGTTCAAAAATTCCTTGATCGTATTGATTTGACCTTTGGTGCCGGAGAACAAGTGATAATGCTGGTTAAACCATTTGAGTAGAGTTGCGTCATGAGAAATGCCATGAATAAATCACAATGAAATATCGGGATTGACGGAGCCCCAAAAAGACCACCAAAAAACCCAAATTCCTGAGCAACGTTCCTAGCTTTACGATGATTCCTATAGCCAGCAAAATTTGCAAAGCCGAGTCCGTTAATGCTAAACTCCAAATACTGAGCTGAAGGTTCGTACCACATTAAAAGTTACAAAGGTCAACCTTAAGGCTTTTTGGGGGCAATAGATGACTGTTCGGGAGTCGAAAGTGCGAAAAGGCATGCGAGCAATGAAGCTTAAAAGGTGCATTAAAAATATGAACTTTTCCTATAAGTGTTTCGGGGCCTGTATAAGAAAGTTATACTGGCGAATTCTCTCAAGTTTCCTAAAGTGCTATCAACCATGGAAACTGAAATGTTGTGGATGGCTGATAAGCTGTTTTATGTCCATGATTTCAGCTGTGCATCTGTAATTCATCCGATTGTTGGGCTGAGACAGAACGTTTTTGGCAGCTTTTTTGTTGATTCATCCCCAATCAGATTTATAAACACAACGGCTGTAAGATTTTTCGCGTTTGCATCCAAAAGAATAAACGATGAAAGAGTGTAAAAATTTAGCTGCTCCCATATTTCGAAACTCTGCAAGCAGAATGAAAAATTAAAGTAGCGAACCCGATATGCCTGACCGATGTTTCGTCAGGATCGCACACAAAAATTTTGGGAAATGTCAAACTTCTCACAAGATCGAGTTTCGAGAAATCATCGGACGGCAATCATCGTAATTGGGGAAACGTTTGCCATAATTTCCAGCGATTAAGATTATTCTCACATTTCCACAAAATTTTAAATGCGATCCTGACGAAACATCAGTCAGCATAATCGGGTTCGGCTACTTTAAATTTTTCATTCTGCTGCAGAGTTTCGAAATATGGAGCAAGCTAAATTTCTACACTCTTTCATCGTTTATTCTTTTTGGAATGCCACGGAAAAAATCTTACAGCCGTTGTGTTTTAAATTCTGATTGGATGAATTCAAGCAAAAGCTGCCAAAGAACTTTGTCTCAGCCAACAAATCGGATGAATTACAGATGCACGCTGAAATCATGACATTTAACAGCTTATCAGCCATCCACAACATTTCAGTTTCCATGGTTGAAAACACTTTAGAAAACTTGGGAAATTCCCAGTATAACTTAATTTATACAGGCCCCGAAACACTTATAGGAAAAGTTCATTTTTAATGCCCCTTTTAGTTTCATTGCTCGCATGCCTTTTCGCAGTTTCGACTCCCGAACAGTCATCTATTGCCCCAAAAAGCACCTTAAGGTTGACCCTCTTTGTTAACTTTTTAATGTGGTACGAACCTTCAGCTCAGGTATTTGGAGTTTAGCATTAACCGGACTTCGCTTTGCAATATTTTGCTGCTATAGGAATCATCGTAAAGCTAGGAACGTTGCTCAGGAAATTTTGGGATTTTTTGGTGGTCTTTTTGGGGCATCCGTCAATCCCCGATATTTCATTGTGATTTATTCAATGGCATTTCTCATGACGCAACTCTACTCAAATGGTTTAACCAGCATTATCACTATTTCTCCGGCACCCAAAGGTCAAATCAAACGATCAAGGAATTTATTGACAAGGATACAAAATCATTTATAATCAGCCATGGTACCCTTACCCTCCGAAATATTTGTTTGACCGCGAATTCACTTCGTTAGGTATATCTGTGGAGAAAGCTTTTTACGTGTCAAACTTCACCGTCGAAATAAATATGTTGAAATGGTGACTAAATCAGGTTTACGTCTCGGAAATTATTATTCGACAAGCAGTTTAACAGTTGATAAGCAAGTAGTCCAGAAAAGTATGCGGGAAACCAGTGAGCAGTTTTTTGTTTTGATATTCCTCAAAAATTTGACAACAAGTTATGGAGCTGGCTGACTAAAACCGAAAATCAATTCTGGCTAATGGAATCTATAGAAAATCGTTGCATCTGGTCTGTATTACAAGTGGAACGAGTGGGAGTCTTGGCATCTTCTGCTTGTTAAAAGTTGCACCACGATAACGAAAGAGGAAGGCCTAAGACGGTAGAAATAACTAAAATTAGAGCGGTGCCATGCTTCTGGCTGTGATGCTGGCAATTTCAATGGAGTATTTATTATAGAACAGAACTTAGTCTTTGAAAATGTTTTGGAAGGTATGCCATAGAATGTTTAACTTGTTGCGGAAATATTTTGCAACTAGCAGAGCAATGAATAGACAAAGACCAAATCTGGTAATAGTACGCACGGCTGACACCAACTAGTAAGAACTTTCTTTTTCGCACAAAACAACATAAATAGTTAAGCAACGATAATAATTTAGACATGCATTACTTGCTCAAAATAGTTTTTGGTTGTAAAATTACGTATGACAGATATGAAAATTTATGTAGTCTTAACCAGTGAGCACGGAATATCCGGGCTTGAAAGAGTTGCATGTGAACATTGGACGCTGATTGGCTGTTGGAAGGCAAGGGTAGCCAGTCTAAAAGTACCCTGAATCTTTTTGTTCCAACAGCCAATCAGCGTCCAATGTTCCCATGCAAACTCACTGGTCTTAACTGTATTTACCAGCTTTGAAATTTATTATGATGTTGATGGCTTAGGAAAAGGCTACTATATTTTTTAACAGTCTGGCGCGTTACCAAAGATTTGGAAGAAAAATTTAATTATTATTTTATAATCTATGATACAATAATATAAGATATTGGTTATATTATTTTTTTCTGCTGGATGTTTCCGTTCTAGAAGAAATAGATAGGGCTGGGCTTGCGTTAGATGATAATAATGACCCGATATAAATAATAAGAAAAATAAATAATTCGTTAACTCTATATGTCGAAGCTGCCCCTCTTGTGAAAGTTAAACAAAATGTAAATATTTTTAGGGAAAATGTTTTTTTGTTTGCAAATAGATAAACCTCACTTTTGCATATTTTCTTAAATTGACTGTGCCAGATTTCTTTAATATTCCCGAATGCAATTTAATCAGTACACGAAAATAATTTGTTTCCTGGTGTCCTTTTTGTAACAATATATGTCTATAAGAATACTGCTGGCAAATAAACTCTGCTATAAATTGTCTAAACCAATGTTTTCCCACCTAAAATCCGTCCGCACATATTACAGTATCATACATTTCCATTGTTTTCCAAAGAATCTAATTTTGACAACTTGAACACTATGTGTATTGATAAACTAAAATAAACAATTATCATTTACGAAATGGAAAAAGGAATTCACTTACCGAATCCCAACTTTTGAATTATTTGCACTCGTGAATTTTAGCACTCGTTAGGTTTATTTTAAAAACTCTTCTAATATAACAACAAAGTAAATTAAGATAAACAATATACTTCAATTTTATTTCGTTCTTGTAATGCACATCATGTAAAACCAAATATGAAAGTAACTGATACCAATTTCCTCAGCAGCGAGTTTTTCCTCCTAAGCCAGCTTCCTCACATAGCCGTTTTCACCCAAGTCAGTTTCCTCCCGAAACGTGCTTTAAGGTTTTCGAAATATTCAATTCTGATTTTTACTTAGTGACTACGACTAGTGAATTTAATTAATATTGTAAAACATGCCTCCAATTCATAAATACGGGATACATGATGCAAATGCGGAGTATACTAGTTCAAAATTTTGACAAGCGAAACAGCTGGGGATTCGAACCCTTTGCTTTAACTAAAATTCAGTTGTTTCATTATTTACTATTGTGGTAAACGATAAAAAAAGGTATTTAGTAAAAATTACCGCAAAAGGCTATTTCGTACTATCTATACTATACCTCTCTGGTGCTCTTTGATAAAACGTGAACAAATATTTTATTTTTACGAGGCTCACCTAAATGCGTGTCAGTAATGTAGCTTCTCATTAGCAGTTGCATCATAGACTACATATAATAAATAAAAAAAAGAATTCAATGTAAATGAATGTCTGAATGATTTTTTAATGTTAAGATTAATGTCTGATAGGATATGCGAAGCAAAGTAAACACCAACAAAATACCAATATAACTTTTTGGTATGCAAACATAGGGCCCACGAACGAACATTGATATATTTTTGAGATCTGAAATTAGTCTGATTACATTTCTCAGAATTTTTATCCGAGATACAATGATTTGCAGTCATCAATTGGCGTGTGTGTGTCTTGAGAATTTGTTCAAACTTCCCTTAATAAATTGAATTTTAAGAAACGTTCGCCGTGATGCAACATAGAGCGTCTTTGAAAAAGTTTGGGGAGCAAATATCCTATGTGAGGAAAAAGCCTATGGAGGAAACTGACTTGGGAGGAAAAGGCCTTGTGAGGAAACTCGCTGTGAGGAAAGGGCCATGTGAGGAAAATGACCCGTGTGGGGAAAGGGCCGTGGGAGGAAATGGCCGGATACCATAAAATCATTCCTGTTGGCGAAAAAATGAGGCAAGAAAAGCCATAACAAAGCCATACGGGAAACAAAGCCATATGTGACATGAATTCCAATGTGATTTATCATGCTTTATTGTAGGATATATGCCGAGCGGGTTGCCGGAATTCTTGGACTGTTCACTCAAGGGAAAGCAACTAAACCTAGAGTTATGGTCTATGACGCTAAATTTTAAAAAAACGAGTTGCGACCTTAAATGTGTTGTAATATAAACAAAATGGATGTAACGTATGTTCTAGAATGCAAAAATGGCTTGTGCTCTGCCATTACAATGACGTAAAATAAATCATGCAGGAATGAGTTGCCCAAAAAATTGACGAGAATTGGGGCAAACTCAGAAATACATTTTGATTGCACAGAAACTAAACAGAATGGTGACCTCAAAGTAGTTTTATCAGCATCTCCACCCTTTTTTCGCAAAATTTGATCTTCTTTTGAAAAAGTTAGTGCTTAAAAATTACTTTCTTTCATAAGCCTTTTTTATTTTTGAGAATTTTTTTTATTACCTACATCATAGTGCATCACTGGAAAGCTGGTTTACCAACTGTAAGTAAATGTCTGTACATTCATCTTTCAAAAACGAATGCCTTGAAAGAATATTTGAAATTTCCTTAATTGCTTCAATGCCATAGCTGACCGATGTGGAAAAAGCAAAACATAAATTCTTGTTCATGTTTCGAATTGGTATTTTAAGTGTAATACGATCACGTAGCTGAATTTGCCTGATTATCCTTTATGGCAGGAAATAATCCATTAGTGTTTAATTATTATTACTATTCATTAAACATCGTTATATTTATCTCTTTATATTTATATTTATAAGTACCTTGGGGTATTAATTTCAAGTGATCTTAAGTTTAAATCTCACTATAAATATGTGGAAAGTAAAATGAATGCAGCACTGAAAAGAATGTATAGTTTAAGACGCAATATGTCAGAAAATGTATTAAAAACTTACTTGTCAGCGTTTGTAATATCTATTATAGATTACGGTCTTATCTCATGGTGTGTGCAGAGTGTTACTGAAGTAGAAAAGTTACAAAATAAGGTAAATAGATTTGTTTTTTCTTTTTACTATAATGGTTTAAGTAAACGCAAGAAAACATCTTTGTATGAGAATTCAGATATCTCTAACCTTTATAAAAAGTTAGGCCTGCTTACTATTATTGAAAGAAAGCGCTACAAAGCGCTAAAATTTGTGTATAGGTACAGACGAACAGGTACGTTTGAGAATTGGTATAATTATAGTTATCATGGATCAAGACAAAATCCTAGGCTTAAAGTTTGTACCCATAATGCAGTGCTCTATACTAATTCGTAAAATGGTTCACTATAAATGAATGGAACAAACTTGTTCAAAAATGTGTAATTATTTTTGATGATGATCTTAGCAAAGAATCTTTTGCCAATGATGTTATGAATTATTTGTTAGATCAAGGAGCTCAATTTATCTATATTATTGTAAATGATTTATATTATATAACAAATGAACGGTTTCATGGGATAAGGGGCTCAGTTAAGTATTACTTAGCCCCTTATTCTGTGAAACCGTTCATTTTTATGGTAGCAATTCGGACTATCCTTTTATGACCTGTCTAAAACATTAATGAAATACCTTAATCTATTATGAATACTGTGTTATATGTAGGGAGAACAGCCAGATTTTTGGTTGATACAATTTAACACAATAATAAAGTCAAAATCAAAATCAAAATCTCAATGTTGCGATAACAAAACCTTGAATACAAAATAATTAGCAATTGCTGGGTGTGATGAGGATTAAATTGCGTTCCACCGGATTTTAAATATTTGGTGCACGATGATATAAATTAAATAATTAATGAAACTAATCAAACGCGTAGTCCCACATTAAAGCCTTGATGTACCTTTATCCCATGCGTGACCCCCTCCTTTTGGAGGTGTCCAAGAAATCGAATATCCCTCGACCTTTTTGCATAGTCTGCCAAACAAATGTGAAGTTATTATTTAAAGACACTATATTAATACTAAAAATTATATTATCTTACGGAGTTTCCCTCAGCTCGTTCATCTGTACCAGTAGAATTCTGGTTAATTGGTTTATCCAAATTATTTTGCTTGGTCTCGTCCGTTCTCATCTGTTTTAATCAATAAGGTATTCGTGTGATAAAATGGAATTAAAAAACTGGTTTCGTATATATAATCAAATAGAAATGTTTATTTATTATCCTACCATACTTAGCAGACCGTACTTTATGGATAGCGTGGTGGAACCGTCAAGAAGAGATTTGGGTTCCTCAACGGTATCCTTGCAAAAAATTAGAAACATACAGTTAAACCACATTTAAACATACTGCTAAGTAATTAACTTACACTGTTGGGGTTGACCTTACTACATAAGACGAGCAATGCAACCGTTAATACGAGCAGAACTTCATGGTCCAGATTGAACAATTTGATTGATCAAGAGTTTTGTAATATACGACTCCACTGAGAGCCAACTGACATACAAATTAAATCAGTGGGATTTGTGCCAGGGTATCGTGCATTAGTTATTAATGGTTATTATCCCTCATTAATACTCCTTTTGATCGTGTTCAATTAAACGACGTCAAAGCATGCATGAAAACTTGAGCCGTTGATGATACCGAAATTGCGATGCAAATTTGTGTTCTACCGTAGGTCTATTGGAATTAGACAGACGATTATTGAATTGGATGCCTCCCTATTTATGGGTTGGACCTTTATATGATTTTATATTCTGCACACCATTATCGAATGTTTAATTTGTTAGGACTAGGAATAATTTGAGCGTTTGCAGTTGATTTTAAATGTAGCGTTCTTTTCATTTCATTGAATACGATGGTTTTGGACGGAATATTATTTGAAAGTAAACTTGCACACTAATTGCTAATTAAAATTTTGAAATTCTGAAATGCCGAAGGATTTAACCGGACGCCTAAACAAAAATTAGGTTCCTAATCTACATGATTCGTGGCCAGATTTTTCAATTATGGCGGATAATAATTTTAAGTCTCTATCCGTTTCTCCGCGTGGCAACTTCGAGCCATTTTTAAATTTTTTAGAGCTTATGTTTTAAAAATACAACTTGGTGCTTTTAATATACCATGGAATTAAAAGATGCAGTGGCAAGCCATTCTGCTTTCGACCACAAAAAAATATTGTTGCCTGCCGACTCTTTTAACATTAAATTATGTAAAATTATGATTAGCCATTGTTCTCGTCTGCCAGCCCTAAAAACCACTTACTTTGCTATCGTTGCGCGGCGTAAGTCTGCAGACGTTTCTCGCTGCTAGCTCCCCCTTTGCAAGTGCGTTTCACGCGAATGCCGATTTGTGGCTCCTCATTTTTCATGCCGATAATCGCAGCTGAAAGTTTTGGTCCAAAGCGCCACTCTTTAGGCTTCGGCATTCCCACAGGGCCGCCGCCGGACCTTTTTTCCGATGTTTAAAATTCACATTTAGAGGCTGAGCTTAGTAAATGCTTTATAATCCTCGTTCCAAACGCCGTTTTCTTGCAAAGTGCATTTTTATGAAAACGTACGGACCTTGTATAACTCTGTTGCCCAAATCTGTGCAATTTTAAAAATCTGGGAAAAAAAGTCCCCCTCTGGGGCAGATCGCACCAAAGGATCCCTTCGTCCACAAATTTTCAGTGTGCTTAGTCCATTTGCCTGATGAAAAATAGGATCGCCAATATCCGCTCATTCCGTTGAACAACTGCACTTCCAAAGGGCCGGCTACCACGAGCACGCCTCTAACTCTACCCCAATATAAAGTAATCTGTGCGGTTTTAGCTCAGAAGAACAACTTGCCTATCATATTTCAAATAATTTTTTTTAATCCAGCTGACAACAATTATTTTTTGGCTTCCCAAAGCAGAATGCATTCCACTCACAATTTCAATATTTTGTCTTGGAATATACCTATCATCGATAAGAATTTGGACCGTCAAGATTTGATTTGACTGACGCAGTTACGTAATTACGCAATCCATTTTAATTGAAATATCATTGAGAGACAGACGATGAATTAGTTGTCTCCCTATTTTCAGCCAATTTTTTTACCATTTGAAAACGGAAAATTAGAAATATTGTCCAGCTTGAATTATTACCGATTAAGCCTTTTTGTGATCTACAAATGTGTGTTTAATTATGAACTTGCTCTTGTTGCCGGCCGACGTTATTTCCATCTCATGCATATCAAATGATGGAAGAGCTTCCCTTCCCCATCTACAGCCCTGCTGCTCGTACTTTATTTTTAAGGCCCGTCGTCATCGCTGCTACACGGTCCATGTCACATTTCCATCCTTCGCTCCGATAATATGTACCGAGGTCCGCGTTAATTACTTCATATTGACTTTCGGTGCAGCTGTCATTCAAACTGCTTGCATGAATAATAATCGGCCGTCATAAAACTCCAATCTTGCTCATTTATAGCTAGAGTGTCATGCTAGCTTTCTTTGCGACGACGCCGGTTTTTTGCCACATATAAACTGGCCATCCTTATTATGCTTTTTGTCTAGCACAAGCGGTTAGATTATGCCCATTGTTCTTGTTCCTTCTTATTGCGTTTAAGCCCATCGCATTCCGTAGATCTTACCGCCCAGCATCTCCAGCCCATTGCAAAACTTAAAGATTGGCGTGTGGTCATCTTACACGTGACCCAGCCGCAATTGTCTGGCGTCCCCTGTCCGTGATTCCTCGTTTATGCCGCGCGTGCAACTACGCGAACCATCTAACGCGCCTAAAACGTAACATCTTATTATTGCGATGCTGTCAGTTTGCATAAGTGTCTCGCGAAGCAAAACCTTAAGGCCAAGCCTGTAAAGACACAACTGCGCGTGTTTGATTGTAGGCTGCTTCGGCATTGGTTTCAACTGCCCGCTTTCAGCATGCCACTGTGGGTGGCGAAGCCCAAAGTTTACACTCACCCGATAGTGCAGCTTGCATGCTGGTAGCCTTAAATGAATTGTTCGTACGAACGCACCTCACCTGGTTGGCTAACCACCCGGATCCATCTTTAAGTGTTGATTGTTCCGTCCCCTCGAAAACTCTCTCGCTTAAAGAATGTAGAAAACCTAAAAAACCTAGATGGTATGCGACCCTCACATTTTTTCATTTATTAAATTAAAAACGTAGACTTTGACATTCTGCCCATTTCGATTTTTCAGAAACCCAAGGAAACAAAACTAAATTTACGCAAATAGATAGCAATATTACTTATGTGTGTAGGCATGAGATATATAAAGAAAGATTGCCTGCAGGCATACAACTGACCACCTTTAGGTCATGCGGTCATGCAAATATTGATATTAACGAAGTTATGGATGAAATTAATCAACAAATGAATACCACGTCAATTGGTTATATTTGTGACACCGACAACTGCAATAATAGAATCCTGTACGAAGACGAGAATGAAAGGAATCGAAATGGATCAACATCAGGCTCAAAAACAACGATGGTGGTGTCAATAAGTTTCATTTCAATGATGGTACTGGTCAAAATTTTATAAAACTAATAATAATGGCATAAGCTGATAATTTCGTAAGCTGAAATGTAATATTTAGGATTTATTCGAAAATGATGGAAATTTATTTTGCATTGTCCAGTGTACAATTAAATATTAAAAATCCAATTTAATGATGCTTTTTGCACGATATTTGCAATTGTCTTCTAAACCTTTAAAATAATTCGTGATGATTTAACGAAGCACCTATTCACTTTTATATGAAGTATTACATGGGACTTCAATCACCACATAATTGTTATCTATATGACGCGGGAGTAAAAATCAGTACTAATTGCATGGCATACACAAATATTTGCTGATTGAGCTATATTGTGATTCACAAATTGCATTGCTTCTTCCAAGAAATTTAATCATGCATCCACCAGACAAAATACAGTGGAAAGCAATTTAATCATTATCACACCACCAAACGCCCATTAGTCATAACCCAAGTTTCTTTGACACCCTTTTGAGCTAAATGTTAAGATTTTTAATGGCCAGTTATAATAAATAGCTGTAATGGATTATTTCCTGCCACAAGTCAAAATTGGGTAAATTAATAAATCATATTAAACCAATGAATCCAGTACGAAACATGAGTTTATATTTCGTTGTTTTTACATTGGTTATCTTTGTTACTGAAGCAGTAAAGGAATATTTTAACACTTTTTCAAGGCATTTGTTTCCACATATTAATATACATACATGTCCTTGCCGTTGTTAAACCAGCTTTCCAGTAAAGCAATATAATGGTGTATATAAAATAACATTTCTCTCAAAATTAAAATGAGGCATATGAAAAGAAGTGACTTTTAAGTGCTCATTCAACAGACGATAAAATTTAGGGGGTGAAAATGGGTGCAGATTTCGATAGAACTGCTTTTCAGTTCAATTTTCCCATCCAAAAAATAAAAATAATTGCCTACATTCCTTCGACTCCAACATGCAACTTAGGTGCTTGTTTCATGCATTGAAATTACAAACTAGCATTGTGGGATTTGAATTACCAATCAAGAATGAATTACGTAATTGTATTGAATCCCTCCTGTAAAAACGCTTTTTGAATTTTAACATTTATTATGCAATCTTGTTCGGACCCAATTGAAATTCCCTAATTTATAAAATGCGTTTCAAATTGAGTTCAAAAATTTTCCTCGTGGTTTATTTTTAAAATGCATACACCATACAAATACAAATCGTTTTTCATTCAAAAAATCTGAACTACACCACATTTACCATAGCAGTGGGTAAAGAACTGTCTAGAATTCGTCAATGATAACTTGTTTGAAACTATAAATGTGTGTTCTCCAAATCTGTAGTTTTACATGGTGCGAGGAAACTAATTTGTGAAGCTTAGCTCACAACCCGTTATGCATGAAATTTATTTGTTCTATCAAGAATCATACATAGATACAGCTAGAAATGCGACAGAGTTAGAATCCTGGTTTACGCGGATTTGAACCCGGTTCTGGATTTCAGAAAAATTCTTCAAGATATTTTGGTATTCTCGTGGAAAAATTGCGAGTACTAGGATTTGTATTAAATTATTGGCAACCTGAAAGAGCACAGCAGTTGTACAAAGAATCCTTGTACAGTGAAACGGAATATAAGAAGTAACAACCATATAATCAGGATCGTATATGAGATAAATGATGAGCCATATGTGATTTCAGGACAGGAAAGTCTCCAGTATTACAACCTGATTTGGTCAAGAATTCAGAGGGAAGTTGTTTTAGAATTTAGCAATTCTCATGGATGTGTCAAATGGCTTTACAAGGGAGCTGGGGTATCTTGAGAATCTTAAAGTAAACGTGATATATTTCACCCCATCGTAGCCAAAACTTTTCTTCCTTCATCAACTAACTAATGTTAACGTTTAAAACCCTTCAGGCATCATCAGGCTTCAAAGTTGTTAACACAAGATGGACTGGTGGCGACAGAAATCAAGAACCAAGTTGCTTCACGATAGCGCTAGTGATCTCAAACGTGACAGCTTAGCGCACCTGAGAATACAAATGCCTGGAATTTAAAAGCACCGGAGCAAATGGGCCAAAGCGCAATTCGTTAAAATTATTTGTACTAAGTATCCCAAAACCAATGTCATTTTATAACGAAGGAAATAGGTCAAGCCGTCTTGTCCTTTTACCATACATTAGCAAGGAAATGAATGGCGAGATGATATTGCACAAATTAATTGAAAATTTTGTAGCGCATACTTGAATCCCCATAGTTTCTTCAAATCAGCTCCCTGCATTTATACAGATATCGAAAAGGGTATTCTCCTAACCCCTGCCTATAATAATAATTATAAATATATGCCTATAAATTATGCATAATAAAATTAAGGAATGGAATGAAGGAAACTCAACCAAAAAGTATTGGCTGGCCTTTTATATATTGGAATTTTCATTAAACAATATTTTCTTGTGAAAATTCATTTCATTTGTGTGAAAAACATATTCATCAAATACTGGAACACAAAATGTAGTAAAAATACAGAAGAAATTATCCAGAAAACTAGACACTCCAATTATCCATTAAAATGACAAATATTGACGATCCGTTCATTTAAAATCTTTGTCTACTGACCACATCACCTGCCAGTTATCACCGACCAGCGACGACTACCACAAAAACTTGTACCACCTTCTACCGACCACCAGCTACCCCCAATGAAATGTTCCACACCGACTACCAAACACTATAACACCGGTGGTATGCACATCCAGTACCGTAGCCAGCCTTTGCCACTGAAATTGGTCAAAATCTTTTAAAAACGCTGACATAAGGAGTAAAATAGTAAATATTTTAACAAATTTGACTCATTAATTGTCGCGATCGGCTTCAACTTTAACCAAATTCGTCGCCGGACTCAAACAAATCCATATTTAAGGCCTAAAAGTAGTAAAAGGTTTAAATGTTCATTACCTAAAGACAACCCTGGTCCAGGCCGGACCAAAACTTGCATTAACGTAACTGTGCACATCACGTCCACGACAGCGAAAGTACATAACGCTGACCCATTAGAAGCCAGAAGCTATTATAACTTAAAAAACGTTGGGCAAATTTACAGACTTCCCTACAAGATATGTAGATAAACTACAGAACCCTTCTTACTTACTTTAGAGATCTTCGTTGCAGGAACCCCTTAACTGATAAGTTAATGTTTCTTCAGGAGAGAAGCAAAAAACCAACACTTAGTCTGTCGCAAAATTGGTTTTTATATGCCTTAATTTATATTATTTAAATACACTTTCACTCCTGCAGCCATTTTTTAAAAAAAACAACTTACAAAGGTAGAGCTTGGCAGTCGACTTACTAATTGGCATTATTTTACTTCCACCAGATCAAAACAATGAACTTTCTTCATTTCCTGGCAGACGTCAGTTTACAAGTCGATGGCGCCAATATTTATCACGTAAAAATCCACAAGCAATATTATAATCATGGACAATGAGTATCAAAATGCACAGAATTTTGTAAGCGCAAATTCAATTGAACACAAAAATCTCATTATGCCTGAAAAAAGTTGTTAAACGGAATTACTGCCACGAGATCTCTAAGTAAGCTATAAGCGTTTTGTGTCCATCTACATAACTTGTAAGCGGAGTCTGAAAATTTCCCAACGCTTTAGAAGTAAAAAGGCCTTCATGCTTCTAAGCAGAGCGATAAGGCTATAATGATCCGTCATAATGTAAAAGATCGTTCGACATTCATTCTGCGCCGAAAATATTTACGAATCCCAGATAGAATTTAATTACTTCAAGAACAGAACTTAGAAGCCAGCTTTTCATTAAAAACTGGACTGAATAGATGATAACCCCTGTCGCCATAAATCCAACCTTGTCGTTAAAAGGAGAAGCATTGCTAGCTTATTGGATGACGGGTTTTGCGTCTCAATAACACCCCAAACTGGCATCTTATATTCGATTTTATCTAAGACAAATACGCAAGATTTTTTACCTCCCACTCACTGTTTTCCATCTTTGATTTCAAACAGAACCTAAATCAACAATGTCTCTAAGTATTGAAAACTTAAAAATGGCTGTTTCATCCACAGACCCAGAGCCACTGTCTGCCGTCTTCGTTTCTTCTCATGGGGCAAACTATTCGGACGTCACTGACGTAAATTTAACATTATTAATCCAACTATTCAAAACCTTATGTACAACCCTTATACTCTGAACGTTTTGACTTCTTAGCCCTCTTCCGATGTTTCAGCTGCCTTAACATTGACGTCGAATGGAGGTAGCGCGAACAAATTTACATTCGAAGCAGTGGACTGAGTCGCCTACATCAATGAATTTTACTACGAAGACCACACTTGCATTACGGCAACAAACCCAGCATCCTTCTTAAGCGTTGATTACTCCGTCCCTCCCCAAACTCTCCCGCTCAGAGAGTCACGAAGACGCGAGCATGTCAATATGCCGTCCTTCATGTCTTCTTTTATTGTTTAATATTTTATATTGAAAATATAGCCTTTTAATATTTTCGTTTTGATATACTTCCCGTTTCGGGTTTCCAGAAATCCAAGGAAAAAAGAAAACCAAATATAGTCGGATAGATGGAAATGTGACCTATGTATGTATGCATAAGATCTTTAAAGAACAATTGCCTACTGGGATTCAAATAGCCACATACAGGTCATGTACTCCTGCAAATTGGGATATTAACAAAGCATGCATAATATAAATAACGAGATGCAAACACCAGTCGTTTGAATATACTTGTGACACAGCGATAACTAGCAACAACAGGATTGAGTATTGAAGACGAAAAGAATTCAACGTCCAGAGCTGGCCCGAAAACAACCGCAAAATCGATGGGTTTCATTTCCATACTAGTACTCGTAAGAATTTTATGAGGCTGACGATAAACTGAAATGTAATACTTAGGATTAATTAAAAAATGCAGGAAATTTACTTTAGTATTTCCTATTGTAAAATTATATATTAAAAATTCAGTAATACTAATATTTATAATTCGTATGATGATTCTTTACACCGTATCACACTGCTACGAAAATACCGGAAAGCGCTCAAAACTATTCTTGATGGATTTTCAACTAAAATTCAAAAAATAATATTTCAAAAGTGTAAATAATGTTATCGTTGTACATATTTGTGCTGCAAAATATTAAATAGGTGGTGTAACTATTACGGTGAGTCTTTACAGGTTGTATTATACGACTCGTACGTTCTTTATGAAAAGGAGCCACAAAAAACAGTGGTTTTCATATGCGAGTAGATGCGGATCGGATTTTCAGTGTGACACTGTAGGTTTAAAGACCAACACCTTTCACGCAGGATGTCATAGCTGGCTTTGAAAATCTGATTCCCAAACTCGACTAAGGCTTGCCTAAACCCTTAAAATTCCAAAAGGTTCTGTTCCACGGGATTTTTAACATCAAGTGTTCTAACAAAATATCGAGTTTTCTTCTTGTATGTTGAAGTAGTTTCAATAAATGAATACTTTTCAAATAGTTTATCTTATTTGTAGTAGCCAAAAAACGTTATTGTGGATTTCAGTTTTTCGCCTAAAGATTCTGGCGCATGTTGACAACACTCGAGTGAACGTTTCAGGAACGGATTTTCAAAGGCTTCTATAACGGTATACGTGGACAAGTGTCTGCTTTCACAGGTACATTTTCTCAATGAAAATCCAATCCCAATTTGCCCGCACAGTAAACGGTTACTATAAAACGTTTTTGGTGGGAATTTTTTCCATTTTATGAACTGTTTGAGGAAACCCGTAAAGGAATTAGTTAAACAGCATAGTTCAGGAGACAGCGCACAATAAATAAAACATACAACAATAAAAACACTTTTGACATATATTTTTTTAAATTTCCGTAGAAAATTCATCCAAATAAGTATTCCTGTTGCAGTGCAATCTGTTACGAAACAAATGGATAGCGGGATTGTTAACCCCTTTCGAAAACATTGCAAAAGCATTTCAACTGGGAACGGGGATTGCGAACCATGTTGAAAAACATTGTGAATTAATTTGCAGCGCAAAATTGAGTTTGTAAGCCAGGTCTGAAATCATTGGTAAATTGATAAAAATGGATAACGGGATTGTTAACCTTGTGTGGAATTATCGCAAGTGTCTCAATTGACTAATGGGGATTGCGAACCGTGTTGGAAAATATTTTGAATTAATTTGCAGCGAAAAATTCACTTTGTAAACTAGGTCGGAAAATATTGGACAATTGATTGAAATGGATAACGGGGATTGTTAACCCCTTTCAAATTTATTGCAAAAGTACTTCATCTGGCTCATGAGTATTGCGGACTGTATTAGGAAATATTGTTAATTTTTTTGGAACGAATAATTCAGTTTGTAAACCAGGTGGGAAAATTTTTGAAAATTGGTAGAAATGGACAACGGGATTGTAAACCATGTGAGGAATTATTGCAAAAATATTTTAATTAGATAATGGGGATTGCGAACCGTGTTGAAACATATTTTTAATTAAATTGCAGCGAATAATTGACTTTGTAAACCAGTGCGCAAAATAATGGAAAATTGATGAAAATTAATTACGGGATTGTTAACCTTGTGTGGAATTATCGCAAACGTATTTCAGTTGGCTCATGGGGATTGCTGAACGTGTTAGAAAATATTGCCAATTGTTTTTGGAACGAATAATTAAGTTTGTAAACCAGGTCGGAGATTATTGGAAAATTGATAGAAATGGATAACTGGATCATTAACCCGTTCCGGATTTATTGCAAAAGTATATCAATTGGCGAATGCGGATAGCGAACCGTGTTGGAAAATATTGTGAATTAATTTGTAGCGAATAATTGAGTTCGTAAACCATGTCGAAAATTATTGAAAAATAGATAGAAATGGATAACCGGATTGTTCATCGTGTGTGGAATTATCGCAAAGTATTGCAATTGGCTAATGAAGATTGCGAACCATGTTGAACAATATTTTTAGTTTACTTGTAGCGAATAATTGAGTTCATAAACCAGGTCGTAAATTACTGGAGAATTGATAAAAATGGATAACGGGATTGTTAACCCCTTTCGAAATCATTGCAGGAGTATTTCAAATGGCTCATTTGGATTGCGGATCGTGTCGGAAAATATTGTTTATTTATTTGCCTACGCGAATAATATACTTCGTGAAGCAGGGTCGGAAATATATTGAAAAAATTGGAAAAAGAATGCATAACGGATTGTTAACCTTGTGTGGAACTTGCTGCAATAAGTATATCAATTAGCTTCATGGGCGGCATTGCAAACCTGTGTTGAAAACCTTAGAATTTTATTTTGCGCGAATAATTGCGTTTGTTAACAGATCGAAAAATTTTATTGGAAAATTGATAAAAATGGATAACGGAATTTTAAACCTTGTGAAGAATTATCGCAAAACTATTTACATTGCCAAGGCGGATTGGTGAAGCGTGATTTGGAAAAGGCATTGTGAATTATTTTGCCAGACGAGTATATTTGACTTTTTAACCACGTCGGGAAATTAATGGAAAATTGATAAAAATGGATTATGGGATTTTATCCTTTTCTCGATTTATTCCAAAAGAATTCAATTGCAATAATGGGATTGCGAACCGTGATGGAAAATTTTCTGCTGAACTGTATGTTTGAGGGCTCGAACCCTTCTATTCGACCGTTTCTCGCCGCGGGACACATCTACCTCTCGCCGACCCAACATTATCACGAAATTGATAGCCTGGCCGATCTAAATTAACCTGTTTCCGGGAATAATTCGGACAAACTATATCACTATTGCGAACTACGGATAGACGCCGAGACCGTGTCTCGGTTCATGCACTGTTGAAAAATATTCGTGCAATTAATTCTGTAGCGAATAATTGACGTCGCTTAAACCAGGTCCGGCGAAAATTATATTGAAAAATTGCCCAAAAAAAAACCTGCATTACGCATTGCTTAATGCTTGCTGTGAATTGTCCCGAAAAAGTCATTCTCACATTGCGCATAATGTCGGTATTTGCAACCGATTCGTGAATCAAACAAAAACAATTTATTCTGCCCTACGCCGATATAATTGAGTTCTCTGCTCTGCAAACCAGCAATCAGAAAATTGTTTAGAAAATTAATAGCAAATGGATTAACCGGTAATTGTTAATCTCTTTCAAAATTTCTTGCAAAGTATTCCAATTTTTCTTTCAATGCGGACTGATCTTCTCCTTC
>LJIJ01002928.1:0-22675 GCA_001718145.1 Orchesella cincta
ACCCAGAATAGTAAAAACTCAGTTTAGCTAGCAAAGTCTGAGTGTCAAATATAATCGATATAATATTAATTTACCCATTCGCTCTTCTAGAACTCATATCTTTTGTATATACTATGCCCATAGCTTCTACTATCCACGGTACTAATATTTTAGGCATACTTCGCGAAGTTTGAAGAAGAAAGAAATTGATCGTATTGTCAGTTTAATGAAAAATGCTTCGGAATGCTATCAATTTAATAATTCAGGTATCGTCATTCTAAAAGATATGGATGAAATCCGTTTAACGAAACAGTACCAAAATATGAGAACCAAACGTTAGTATACTTGATTGAGGATTCAGTGGTAAGACATTTAATCGCATATTCCGTACAATTATAATAGAACATTTAAAAATTGTTAATCATCACGCCAGCGCTTTCAAAAATGCTAAAGGATTTTGTTGAAATGGAATATTCCTTCACAATGAAATTATACACAATTAAGTCATGCATTTATGTAAATTCCTCCGTATTATTTGCTATTGTATTTTTACTGGTTTGGATAAAGCGTACGTTAATGTATATATTTGGTACATGTTTGCTTAATGTATCATCATAACTCTATACATGCCACAAGCATCTAAACATTGAGTTAACCTATTACCATCATTGAAACTGTAAGGTCAACTTTGTTCATTAATTGTGCACTATACTGCGTCACAAAGTCATTAGTTTGTTTTAATTGCTAACATTATCAAGACGCAATTAACCAGATCATTAATTGTGACGCAAACGATCAATTCACTTGGAATCCAAAGCGCTAACAGTATCGTCTAGCTCTTTTCTAGTAGTCTGGTTTTGTACAAATAGAACACACCAACTTTACAGAAACGAACGATTTCGAATCGCAAAATGACTAAACTGTTGCTGTTACTTCTTCAACTTCTATTTATACTAGGCGTAATTTATACATTTTGAACTATATTTAAAAAGCATGGAGTTAGTTCGTTCTTTACAAATTTTCTCATTGATTTTACAGTTGCAAGTCAGCCATACTGTAACCAGCAACTCTGAAGTTTCTGACCCTGGAATGTATCCAGACGCAACCAACTGTTTCAAAGAACTACAACGGGATATGAGCACAACTCAACGATGGTTTTATGACGATTGCAAAACCGTAAAAAATCTGGCAAGTAGCACACGATTAATTTGAACTCGTTCACCAACAGCATAATAATAATAACAATGTTCATAAAATTGTTTATTTAGAAAGAAAATTCATTGGCTTACAAAACGTGCGTATTGGTTAACCGAAGGATCATTTCCCGAGAACTAAACGATAGGAAAAACCCGCAAGGAGGGTACAACTATACCGTTACATCATGTGCAATACACCAACAAGTTGCTGGAGACATTTTAGGAGTTCCATTTGATGAAATCATTGCCAACCGGAATCAACCAGAATTTAAACGTGTTGAAGAAATATTGGAAAGTGTGCAGAGTTTAGTATGTGGCTACAAATCAAACTATCTGTTAATTCTTAGTAAATGCAGTCTAATTTTTGCATCTTCTGTTATGAAGGTTTCGGGTTCCTGTCATTGATCTCCTGTACGAGAAACAGGTGGAGGAATATGAAGAAAAATTTACAAAATTAGTTGGCTGTATTGAGGATGCATTGGTAAGAACATTTTTAATGATAATAGACACATGATAATAGATGTCATATTAAAAAAATTATTAAAGGACCTTTTTCTTCTGCATTGCGTTTGTTTTCAGAAATGCTAAGTAGTCTTGTGGAGTTTCCTTGACTACTTCCACTTTTAAATAGTTATAAAAACCTCGATGTAAAAGTTTGCATTACATTTGACCGTGTTTTTAACATAAAAGTCAGAAAATTGCACATTGTTAAAAAATGTCTCCATTTTTTTCTGGTAATATTAATAAACCTGGAATGTCAAAATTACATAAAAAATAGTATTTGTATATTGAAAAATAAAATAACAACTTAACTAGCAAATAGTTTTGAAACATATGATGCCAAAATTAAGTTACATTTAACCTTGAAATTGGAAGATATATTTTATTGTTACCTAATCATATCATATAAAGCATTTTTATACAGACTTTAATTTTGAAGTAATTATACTTATCAAAATTTAAAATACTTGCACAAACGACGTGTAATAATCATTGCCTAATTGCACGGTGTCGTTAATGTTATTTAACTGCGGTTCCGTCAGTAACGTTTCCTAATTAGGGGAAGAGAAAAATATGGAAAGATGGATGACGTAAAATATATAGATAGAGCGCGTCTCTAAAGAAAAGTATGCCAAATGCAAAACATCGTCAAGTATTTTCACTCCGATGAATACATTTAATCATTGAAAATATGCTTTCCATTTTATACCTGCTCGATTTATGTCTTTTGACCCAAACTGGCGTTAAGTTTTACTTGACCTTCAGTTTTATTGTATGAGAATTGTTTTATGATTTATCAAAATCATTTGAAAGTCAACCTTGTTGCTTACATTCCCCGAATAGAGTATTTAGGAAAGCCACGGGCAGTTAATAAATTCACTAGACTGAATTCTAAAATGCTTTTTTTGAAGATTCAATGCCCGTCCAAAATTCAATTGTGGGAATGTAAGCAACAAAGTTTACTTTCCAAATGATTTTGATAAAACATAAAACAAATTCTCATACAATAAAACTGAAGGTCAAGTAAAACTTAACGCCAGTTTGGGTCAAAAGACATAAATCGAGCAGGTATATAACTGAAAGCATGTTTCAATTGATGTAAATTGATTCATCGGAGTGTGAAAATTACTGACGATGTTCTGCATTGGCAATACTTTTCTTATAGAGACAAGACGCTCTCTATCTATAATTTCTACGTCATCTATGCGTTCACCGTTTTCTCTTCACCCTAATTAGGAAACGTTACTGACGGAACCGCAGTTAAACAACATTAACGATCACTGTGCAATTAACAATGATTATTACACGTCACGTTTGTGCAGTAATTTAAATTTTGATAAGTATAACTTACTTTAAATTAAGGTCTCATAAAAATGTTGATGATATGATGAGGTGATAACAAAATATATCTTCCAATTCAAGGTTAAATGTTAACTTAATTTTGTATATGTTTAAAAACTATTTACTTTTAAGTTGTCGCTTTCATGTTTTGATATAAAATACTATTTATATGTAATTTTGACAATCCAGGTTTTATTAATTACACAAGAATAAAATGGAAAGATGTTTCAACAAAGTACATTTGTCTGAATTTTTATGTCTAAAACATGGTAAAATCTAATGCAAACATTCACATGGATGTTTTTTAACTATTGAAAATGGAAGTAGTCAGATAAACTGCCAAAAGACTACTTAGCATTTCTGAAAACAATTACAATGCAGAGGAAACAAGCGCATTAATTTTTATTAAAACGGCATAAATTATCGAAAGCAAGCAGAAGTTAAAACTGACTTACCAATGCATCCTCAATACAGCCTACTAGTTTTGAAAAAAATTCTTTATATTCTTCCACCTGCTTCTCATACATGAGATCAATGACAGGAACAATAAAACCTTCAAAAGGGAAGTATAAAACCTAGACTGAATTCATTAATAATAAACAAATTATATTTGTAGTCACTTACTAAACCCTGCACATTTTCCCAATATTTCTTCAACACGTTTAAATTCTGGCTGATTGCGATTGGCAATGATTTCATCAAACGGTATTCCTAAAATGTCTCCAGCAACTTGTTGGTGTATTGCACATGATACAACGGTATAATTGTAGCCTCCTTGTGTGTTTTTGATGTCGATTAATTCTCGGGAGATGATCCTTCGGTTAACCAAAACGCATGTTTTGTAAGCCAAGGAATTTTCGTTCTAAATGACAATTTTAGGATTTTTTTATTATACTGTTTGATAAAGAATTAAAAATAGTTTAGTCCTGAGCTTAGTTGTTACTTGCCAGATTTTTCACTGTTTTGCAATCGTCATAATACCACTTTTGAGTAGTGCTCGCATCCCGTGGTAGTTCTTTGAAACAGTTGGTTGCATCTGGATACATTCCAGCATCAGGAAGTTCAGAGTTGCTGCTTACGGTATGGCTAACCTGCAACTTTAAAAACAACGAGAAAGTTTGTAAAGAACGAATTAACTTCCATGCTTTTTTAAATAAAGTTCAAGATGTAGGAATTACGCCCAGTATAAATAGAAGTTGAAGAAGTAACAGCAGCAGTTTAGTCATTTTGCAATTTAAAATCCCTCGGCTCTGTAAAGTTGGTATGTTCTAATTCTACAAAACTAGATTACTAGAAAAGAGCTAGGCTGTGAGCATTTTGGCTCCCAAGTGAATTGATCGTTTGCGTCACAATTAGATTGATATAATGCGTCTTGATAATGTTAGCAATTAAAACAACTAATGCTTTGGAGCAGTATAGTGCACAATTAATGAACAAAGTTGACCTTACAGTTTCAGCGATGGTAATAGCTTAACTCAATATTTAGATGCTGAGGGCATGCATTCAATTATGATGATAAACTAAGCAAACATGTAACAAATATACATTGAATTACGGCTTTATCCAAACCAGTCAAAATACAATTGCAAATAACACGGAGGGATTTACATAAACGATGACGTGTATAATTTAATTTTTTGTGAAGAAATCCCTTCCATTTCAACGAAATCATTTAGGATTTATGAAAGCGGTTGGTTGGTAGGAAAAATAACACAATTTTAAATGTAATCTGTTATAAATGAATGGAATATGCGATTAAATGTCTTACCACTGAATCCTAAATGCAGTCTAATAACTTAGGGTTCTCATATTTTGGTACTATTTTTTACGATGACGACATATTTTGGTACTATTTATTAAACTTACATTTTAGGATGACAACACCTGAATTATAAATTGATTATATGTACATATATTTGAAGCTCAATGGATTTTTTGTAACGCGTTGTTGTTTCAGAGAAATTTTTTTCTATTTGCTATTTCAGATTTTCTTATGGGAAATAAGATGGGAAAGAACCACAGTCAGTTAAAAGCTTAAATCGTTGACATTACCAAACCGATTTGCATGAAATTTTTTCGTTAAAATCCTTACAAATTATAATTAAAATTTTATTCCATGTGAATTAAATGAATAATGCTGTATGAATATGCCGTTTTTGAGGTTTTAAATCGATATTTTACTTCATTAAAAATTATTGTTATGATTCCCAACGAATTCATATTTTGATGTGATGCTAAAGTTCTTTATGTTGTGTTTTTTCCAAGTGATATTAAAGTTTAAAATGCTGTGAACAGTTGTATTAAAAATAGTTTTGCGGTAACACTAGATATTCTGAAGTTTTTAGCTACTGCGAAAACTCAAATTCGTAAGATTTCTACAACTAAAGCGTCCGTAAACTATTTTCAACCTGCAAATCTAGTTCGATTCAATGATATTTCTTCAACGTAAGCAACGCTCAAACAGTGCCCCTTGTCAATTTCCCCAGAAATATAAGTACATTCAGCTTCCTAATCCTGTACATTCTTCCATATCTAATTTGAACTGGAAAGCAAGAGCTCACAAACTTTTTCATAACCTTATTATTCAAATTTGAGCCCCATTCATGTTTCTTCATTGACCCCAAGACATCCACTCCTCTTTTGTATAAAGCACCGCAATACACAAATCCAATGAGAACCGTGAAAGTGCCACAAGCAGACCAAACAAACAGTATCCCCATATTAATTGGAGTGAGAAGTCCTCCATACGTAATTAGAGCGACGTTGCAGTAGCATGCAAGCTTAAGCATGACCGTTTCCATCGGGATAATTGTGGCGCATATTAAACCTAGAAATTTCTGGTGCATCAACTCGAGCGTCCTATAATTTACACAGATGACAGAAGCATCCCTGAATGATCCGTTTGTTTTATGCTTTATTTGTTTTTCGTTTTCGCAGACGAACTCATCGAGAAGTTGTGTAATGTAAAAACCAGTGGAAAGCAGGAACGTAGCATTAAAGAGCAGAACTGCCCAAATCGCTTGAAGAAAAAAGAAGTAATCTATGCCAAACAGAATTTTGACTGGAATTGTGGCATATTGTTTAGACAGACTGGAAACAATATACACAGGCCAATGGGAGAAAAATATGTAGTGAAAACTAATAAAAACTCCCAGAAGGGGGAAGGAAAAAGAGAGTAGGATAAGAATCCAGTTAATTAGTTGGTTTTGAAGTGATGTGTCGGAGTTGTATTTAGGCATGTATTCTCCTATCGTTTCAAAATACAAATTTTAAAGTGAATTGCATGTAAAAAATATTTGTATCAATGTTACTTACGTTGTATTTGTTGTAATATGCGGTGAAAGTTGTTGAAAACGGAGGCGAATTCATGTGGGCGAAAGACATAAACCGAATGGGCTATAAAGGAGCGGCGTTTAACAAATAAACAGTTTTTCTGTGGATCCCAGTAGAAGGGCGTGGCACCGAAAAAGTTTGTCCATCTGACTTGCAAACCCAATATTTTCAAGTAGCGATGGCTATGCATGTCAAAATGAAACTGATGGCTTTTTCGACACATTTTGGTAGCATGTAAAACAATTCAATTTTATTGTACACAATTTTTTTTGCACACAATTGCCTAAAATGGACGGCGATTTTCTCTTAAATTGCTATCAAGAAGATAACATGAAGCAATATAAATTGGATTTTCGTAAACAACGAAATTTGATTTAAATTTACCTGACAAATCTTGTTCAATTATAGCACATTGAATAGCCACTGCTATAAATAAAAGCTATGTCGAAACTAAAATTTCGTTTTATTTCTACTAAACATTCTAAAAGCAGTTAGTCAAAAACGAGTTATAATTAAAGCAAGGTAGAATTATTACACCAAAATAAGAACCAAGATACATTTGAATGTGATCAATATTTTGAAATGCTTTTAATGCAAAATGACTTCAAAGGAGCAACAGGTTTCAGGACCATTTTTGGTTGAAGTAGTTTCATATTTTATAGATGTTTTTCTATCATAGCCAACAAGCTGCCAACAATTGGTAAAAACTTAGGACAAGCAAACAGACTTAGTTACTCTTAAGCTATTTAATAACTATGCACGCTATTTACGAAATTTATACTAACATCAGTTTTGCTGCTAACTTCATTAGATTATGGTGATAGTAAAGTTGAAGTGCAACAATGAACCTTTAGTACTTTTGATATTATTTGCGGTTTGTGTGTCAGGATTGATTCTTCTTTCAATAGCTATCAATATAAGCCGTTAAAAAATAAGTACAATTAATTATTACTGATACTTTTTCAACATCAACAACGCCTTAACGGTGCCTTTGGTCAAGCTCCTCAGAAACTTGAACACGGTCAGCTTCCTTATCATATACATTTTCCCATACCCAATTTGTATCGGCCTGCAGCTCCGCACGAACTTTTTCATAAGATTGTTATTTCTCTCGGAGCCCCAATCCTTCCTGTTCATAGAGCCAAGTACTTTAACTCCCTTGTTGTACAGTGTTCCACAGTATGTCAAGGCAACCACAACGAATCCCGTTCCAACACAGTCCAAATTAACAATATTGCCGTTTTGATTGGAATCAGCAAGTCACCATATGCAATGAGCGAATAATTGCAAAATATTGCCAATTGCCAAAAGAGGATCACGGTCTCCGTCGGGAGGATTCTGGCACACGTACCCTCAGTGATTTTCAAATGAAGTAGCTCCAGCTTTCTGTAGTTCAATTGTATATTGTCAATATTCCGAAATCTGTCCCTTGCATTCTGATTCCTGTCCACCCTTGGGAGACACAAGAGTTCGTGGAGGAGAAGCCAAGTGTACCGCCAAGCGGTGAAAATATATGTCATATCTTGCAAAAGAATCGACCAGTTAGCTTGCAGCATAACAAACCACCACCAACCAAATAGAAATTGAAGGGGCAAAGTGATATACTCTTCCGGCAGGATCGAGATTGGATACGCAGACCAATTCGGAAACCGAATGTAGTGGCAGCTTACAACAAATCCGTTGATTGGGCAACTGATCGTTAATAATGCGAGAAACCCGTTGAAGATGAGGTTCACAATGTCTGCATCCTTGTTAAATGTTGGCATGTATTTTCCTGCAAAGCGGTTAATAAAACATTATTCTGAAACATAGATGGATAGATTTTTATTCCATTTTACATTACGGTGAATTTCATCCAAAAAACGGTGAAAGTTGTTGATAACAGCAGCACGTAGATATGGCCGACGGAATGTGGAATACGCGGCAATTATATCAATCACTGCACAGACAGCTAGCGAGTAAAGGAAAAAGAACTCAAAATTTGTAGCTTGTCCAATTAAAAGGTGGTAAATGACTTGAGCAATCAAATAGGTTGTATAGCCAATCAATTGGAGAATGATAAAGTAGTGGAGATTTAAGAGAACTGTGTGAACGCGTAGCTCCTTTTTCTTTGCATTCCAGAAAAAAGGTGTCCTTAGAAATAGAACTCCTAAGCGATTCTGCCACTAAAATTGTTTTAAATATTGACGACTTAACATTTTGCTTTGGTTTGAGACAGAAAATGATAAACTGAGAGAGCGTTGAAGAGGCTTGACAAACTGTTCCAGGAATAAATTTTACAGGAGAAAAAAGTGTAATAGAATTTAATGTTGATTTAGTTTTTAATTTTTCTGATCTAAATTAATTTCAAGCTCAAATTAATAGCTTTTATTATTCCATAGCAAAGGTTTTTAACGAAAGCAATAAGTTAAAAAATAATATTAGCATCAATATTTAAATTGAATTCGTGTTTTTCTTAAGGTATTTGGCTAACAATTTAAGAGAACATGGAAACAATTTAAATGTTCGATTATTCGTCAAACAAAACAAAAAAGATTTACTTAATTTTTTCAATGATAAATGGTAATACACTTAAAACGAACCGCTGGCAGTAAGAATTTTTTGTGTTATAAATTGTTATAATTTCTTTACTACATTTATCACACCGTGCAAGTTTTATCTTTAAGTTAAAAAGTTTCACTTGACAAATTTGCTGTGAACCCCTATCACCGTTTTGCATTTCAGTAATTAAAAAACGGTGTCCTGTGCTACTTAAGCTAATTATAACTTTTAAACAAATTGTACACAGGTAAAAATCACCACATCTGACAAGTTAGGTTAGGTTAGTCTACGTTTTTCTACTTTATTTTGTGTAGTAAAAGTATAACAGTGCAGATGACTAAGAAATCTTTATTAATTTCGTATGAAAATTACGCATAATAGAGTTATTGCAAAATTTTCGAAATAAGAATTCTTTTATAATTAAGTCGTGCATGATAGATAGATGAGAAATGTTCTATAAACTAGAATCTTTCTACAGTATAATCTAAATTTATTAAAAATGTTGAATAGTTTTACTTCATAATATAATTGATAAAGGGGAGATAAAAAGATTGACTGGCATCCAAAAGTTCTTACAATCATGCACGAAACCCAAACCGGCGCCTACTACTTCTACGAACTGACAAATGAGAATTTTCTCCTCTCTATTTGTCCTAAGCAATTGTCAACTATTTTATTTCGCTACTTTAGTTACTTCAGTTAGTTAGTTAGTTTAAATCAATATGCTGCTTTATTTACTTCTAAAAATAAATTCTTGGATAGATTGAGAGCAATTCTAAACTATGCATCTGATTAATATTCTTAAGCATAAGCAAGCCGCGAAAAGTTCCTCTAGTCCAGCTTTTAGGAACTTCAAAACGTTAAGTTTTCGAATCGGATTGCCCCTACCACTTTCAATTTCTATATTTGCATATTTAAATTAACAATTTTCTCATCACTTTATTATTGTGCTTTGATCCCCAGTCGTGAGTTTTCATGGAGTCCAATATTACTCCCCCTTTTTTGTAAAGTGCCCCGCAGTAGTTTAAAGCTATGACCACAAATGCAGTACCGGCTAAAGTCCATGGTATGAGAATTGATGTATTCATCGCCGTCAATAGATCACCGTACGCAATGAGTGTTAAGTTAGAAAACAGGGCCAAATTTAAAATGACGGTTTCTAGAGGACCAATAATTTCTGCCGGAGTATCAATTATTTTCATGTGCAATATTTCAATCTTCCTGTAGTTTTTGCATATGGTTGAAATATCACGAAATTTTGAAGACGTTTTACGATTTATAATGTAAGTCTGTCCTCAATGCAACTCATCCAATATTTTCCATGTGCAATGGCCAGTCACAAACAAAAATGTGAATCCTAATAGAAATGTAGCCCAGCATACACCTACCATTAACAAAAACCATAAGCCGAAACAAATTTTGATAGATGTTGGGAGATACTGCGGAGGTAAACATGAAATGGCGTAGACTTCCCACTCAGGAAAAAACCAAACGTGACTCGCTATCAAGAACAGCCATGGTATAGTTCCCCAGGTAAGAATTAGTAGGAATGTATCCATGATTTTATTTTTGGGGCGCTCATCAGCATCAAAATTTGGCATGTAATCATCTACATGAAGTTAAAATATATGTTTAAAATTTGACGGCTTTTAGAGTTACTAAACGAAAGCAAAATAGACTTACCCTTAATTTCCAGCATCATGCGATGAAAATTGTTAACAACTGAAGGAAAGTAGTAAACATCAGAGAGTGGAATGTAGATTATTAGTAAAGCAAGCACCGCAACGTTGGTTAAACCGAAGAGATAGAAAAACCGAAATGTTGTGTAGTTCCAATTGCAAAGAGTCGAACTATTTGCAAAAGATATAAGATGTATGGAACCATCATGGAAATAGATACATAATATCTATAAAGGGAAAACTTGTTCACTTCTAAGCGCTTTGCTTGAGTGTCAAAGTGGAATGGTGTGCCCATGCAAAGATTTGCCAAGCGAAATTGTAAACCGAAAGTTCTGAAGTAACGAGAGCTCAACATTTTCACAACTTTACACGTTTTTTGAAATGCTGTTAGTTTGTTTCGATGACCCGAAAACAACTGAGAATTTTAAGAGAATGGTTCTTGTGCAAATTGTTGTGAGGTTTTGTTTGCTCCAACCGGGATTTAAATATTGCTCTGCAGTTTTTCCCGATTGTTTTGAAACTATCTAGAAGATTCATAATAACTTAGGCATGAGTTTTAGCAAAAATTTACATTCAAATTGCTGAAAATTTGGGACTACTTATTTATACTTATTGACACGGTTTACCATTTCAGTGTTTAAAATTGAGCCAATAACAGTTAAAAAATGGTTGGACAATAAAAAATGCTATCACCAGCAATATAGCAAATTGCATTTGTCGAATAATCGTTTAATTTCCAACAAATCTTTGTCGGCATTAACGTGGGCTTGAACGGGTATGAAAGAGCAAGAACGGATAATGTTTTCTGAAAGTTGCATGGCTAATGCGATTAGTAAACATAAACAAAATGTAGTTATTTGCCAAACGTATAATCATCTAAACGTTAAAAATAGCAGGTTGTTAAACGTACATTTATTTACCATGTTCGTGCAGAAGCTTTCTTGAGTGGGTTTTATTTTAGCACCATTACACAAATTTGTATTGAAGCTTGTGGGTATACGTCATTTAAAACTATTAGTTTATATAAGACGAAATTAGAATTACATTAGACCAAAGTTGCTTTCACAAACAATCACAGGCGATAAACTAATAAGTTACAAGTATGTCAGACATTTTTTTACTAAAGAGGTTGAAAATTTTATTAACAACTCAAGCTTTCGTACACTAGTGCGTGAACATTTTCAAGAGTGAAGCGGAATTGGAAAAGTTGAAAGGATATTAACACTTAAATTGAAATTAAAGTATGTTTATAACAATAATCATAATAATTTAAACAGGAAAGGTAACCATGATGAGTCGATCTCCCAACCATCGTTTCTGTTCATGGTGGTGTTGGTTAGCTTAGCTTTTCTGATGTGAAGAGCTTCTTTGAATTTCCTCGGGAAATATCTTGCTTCCTTGTCAATGATGGCGATTGAGCCAGTTTGAATATAGTGTCCTGGATTATTATATAAGTTACAAGTATATTTAAGCTCCATTTTGTTATACTAAACAATTGCCTTTTAATAAAAATCTTTGAGCATTAGTGGTACACGACATGTCCCCCTAGTCAAACTGCGTAGAAATTTTAAAACACCAAGTTTTCGAATTATATAAACCCTGCCACAACTCTTCTGAATTGGTCTACAAGATTTGACAAATTTTTTCATCAGTTTATTATTTTGGTTCGTTCACCAATTTCCAGTCTTCATTGAGCCGAGTACTGCTACACGTTTTTTATACAGAGCATCGCAATAATAATTATCCACAGTTGCAACCCCTGTTCCATTTGACGTCCATAGAAGAAGTATTGACGTTTAAAGAGCAGTTAACAGGTGGCTTTCAGAGAAAAGTGTGAAGCTGCAAAACAGCGCCAAATTCAAGATAACTGTTTCAAGGGGAATTATAACTAGGATGTGAGCCTCTATGATTTTAATGCACGAAATTTCACGTTTTCTATAATTTGTTTGAATAACCGATGTGTCTTCGAAATTTGCCACTGTTGATTCCAGTTTGTCGGCAATAAAACTCAAATAAAAGTCATGTGTATTGTCACAAATACAAATGTAAACCCGTTAGGAAGTATTACCCAACACATCTGGATGACTATAAAATACCACAAACCAAAGCACATTTTTAGGGTTAAATTAAGATATTCCGGGGGAATGAGTGAAATTATGTTCACTTCCCATTCAGGAAACAACAAGTAGTGGCTGCTTACAATAAAGGCGCAAAGGGTACACAAACCGGTAGAAAAATATAAATGTTGAGTAGTATCCAATTGTTATCTGCTTTATTATTTGGGTAACGAAAAAAACTGCGAACATAAGGATCATGAATATGGAAAACCCAAACTTCGTGAGTAATTGTGGTGATACAAATTGATGTTACGTATTGCATTCCCAGACGAATGGAGTACCCATACAGAGGTGTGCAATGCGGAATTTCAAGAAAATTATTCTAAAATAGTGGGAACTGAGTATGCTTTTATATGCTACTTAAAAAGTTCTTGATCCCAGAAATTTATTAAAGAAGTTACTAGAAATTTCGAAGTAGAGTGCCTATAAAAATAGCTAGACAGACTTTCTTGTCATGATTCTTATTATCGTTAACTGTATTTTGCAACTCACGTTTACCATTAGAGAAGAACTCCTCGCTCTCGTTTTAACTTAATTTCGTACTAGATATTTATTCAGGCTGATAAGGCCAATGGCCCATGGAGCCTCTTTTCAATTTTTCACAACAAAAAAGGCAATTTTTGACAGAGTTCTGCTTGAAAAATAAATGGTTGATTAATGATATTAATGATATAAATTGGTGGTATAAATGGTATAAATTGATAAAAGGTTTTGTGGCTTCTTTATACATAACATACATACATAACAATATTTACAAATGCATAACCACAAATATCTTCAACCACAAAAGAGTGGAGATACATATTGTTCAAAATTTAATGTTGTTTAATGTATTACTTATGTCTAAACTCACCTTATTGTATACCCTTTCAATTTATGACTAATTTCATGTGACAATGTAAAGTTCCATGCATTATTTTCCTTTTTTTGTTTCTTTAGTTTCATCTAGAAAATGTGGACTGTTTTTTATGTAACATGTTACCTCTTTGTGTCATGTGATTTAAGAACGTCTGCAATAAAGTCATATAATAATAATAATTATTATTATTATTTTTAACAACTACTTGACCTGATTCGACATCAGCTTTATAATTTTTCAATAACCAAATTACGACAGCTTTTTACTAAAACATTTATAATGAGTGTAACAAAACAAACGATAACAGGGATCTCAAAGATTTGCCTGGTCAACTCTGCATTTCTCATCATCATCATCATCAGCAATTCCCTGCATCCGACATGCTACGATATGATGGCAGAAGCAATCCTCAGGTTTGTAGTCTGTCCACGCGTGTTGAATGGAATTCATAATGGCTTTATAATTCTTGACAAAGTTTTTGCTGAATGAATGGCCAAGCCCATCACCAGTTTTATCCAATCCACGTTGCAAAAATTTCTGCAGACGCAGTTAGATTCCTCCAACCGCTCACGAATATAGTCCGCGTGCGTTCCAATTATATTTAATGTTTCTTCTTTTTCAAATCCGTGGTTTTTCCCAGTTGTACAAAGTGATCATATTTCGCTTTAATTTCTTTTGATTCCCAAAATGCTTTGCTTTTAACGATAGGTTTTTTGACTGGTTCGCATTCAGGTTCAGACTGTGGTAACATAACGTCATGTTCGCTGCCTGACCTAGATGATATGCTCCCCGCATTTTCAAGGTTAACTTCGTTTTCTGCTTTACTTTCTTGACTTAATCGCCGTGTTTTTCTCTGATTGACAGATAAATCGTCCGTGATTGAGACGTTTTTGCAATAGTTTTTAAGTCGGTGACAATTTCCGAAAACTTTTCTTTTGTCCACTCTGGATTCAAGCTCCACTATTGTGACAAGTTGTCCAGCTTTTTTGCAAGTTTAACATGGACCGCCTTCACGTTAACGGAAACTTTCAACGCATTCTTAAGAAATGTGGAAATAAATTTATTTCGTCGTTCGATGTTGAGTAGGTCAGGATGTTCCATACCATGGATGACAATATTATTCTCACAATCATTGCAATTCACGTCTTTTTCACTTTCTCCGCTTTTCTTCACGTTTTGATTTGCAGTTTGTAAGGTTAAGGTAGCAGAGTTTTGATTTCTAATTTGCAACTCCTGGCCGATCAATATGTTCACAAATGCATCAACTTCCGATTTTAAACTTATTAACGTGTTTTTGAGTACCAATAAAATGTCGAGTTGGTTTTCCGTTAGCGTAAAACACGATTTTTCAACACATTTTAAAATTTCTGTGGCTGAGCAATGGTTAAGAAATGTTGAGTTCCCATTTTCAATGCAATTGCTTGTTGATAAAACTATTTGACTCATTTTGCATAGCATGCAAATGTTTTAACTGACCATTGTGAGGACTTATGTAGCTGAGCAGCTTTTTATATATGTAGCTGAGCAGCTTTTTATCTATGTAGCTGAGCAGCTTTTTATCACACAATCTTTCTTCTTGACAGCTCAAATGGAATTTCGTACTATTAAACGGGAAACACTTAACATTCATTACATGGCAAAAAGACTGTTGTCTCTTAATACAAGTGAAATGCAGCAAACCTAAATATAAATCTTTTGCACTTAAATTAACTTTAACGAGTGTTGTTAGTTTTTGAGCACTGAAATTAATTTCAATTAGTGCATGTTCGACTGGAGTTTGAAATTATCGAGAACTATGCTTGGTTTATGTTCATATATAATCTGCCGCTATTAGATTAATAGCTCAGCTAATTGTGGGAAAAGCTGATAGTTAGGCAGACAATGTTGGTAATATTTGAGTTGTTCCTCCTATATCCGGAACGTTATATCACAAAATATTTTTTTCTCCTAATTTCGCATGTTAATAGTACTCAAAACGTTACGTTAACTCCCCAAATTTTATTTGTTAAAGTTGATTTTTTAGGAGTTACGCGTTTTTTCTGTCTATAGTACATCATTCCGTCAAAACACTTTTATGACGAGACGGTTCAAGAAAACCACTTCAAATCTTTTGCAATCCCAACCGAATTGGTGACATATAAATTATTGTGGAAATAGTCACAAAATGCACAAAACATAGCGTAACTTTAGCTTTCAGAGTAACAATAGGAAAAAAGGCCAATGAGTTCAACTGCAAAAACTACTTGTACTTATACTCATTAATATCAGCTAATTTTGAACACGAAAGGAACAAACATGGGAATGATTTTATTGTGCGTGAGATTATTTACAGCAACCAGATTTAATCTAGTTAATTAAGTTTAATCTATGGGAAGCTAATTAGCGCTACAGCTTAAGGCTTCTCAAAAACCCTTAGAAATGCGGTTTATCAAGTCGATATTTTGATTGTGTGTATGTGCAGGAACTGAGATTATCAGGTTGACTAAATCCGTGTACCATTAAGCTGACGAGCTATAATTGCAGAAGTGATTTGCCGCCTTTGTTCTTCTGTAGTCCTTAATAATTGTATACGTCATTTACTTCATCAAAAATACGTACGGACTTCCTACGTATTTGTACTGAAGCCACAGTTTTCAATCAATCGGATACAAGACATCGCTGCGATACTTACAAACGTTTTAAAATGGTACTAGTACAGCTGTTTCTTCCTTTTCTACTGGGAGCGTTCTTTGTAAAACGACTTTATAAATAATAATAGCATAAAATCGAAATATTTTTGCAATAGGTTTTTTGTGATTTAGACGCTCTCCCTTACTGAAAAACCATATGATTCTTTACAAAGCCATTACCCAGACGCGACAAACTGTTTCAAATGAGTTCCCAGAAATGAATCCGTCGCTATTGAAAAGAATAAAATTTACTACAACAGTTGCACAGTAGGAAATGTTACCGTGGTAATTAAACCTATTGACTTTTCGTTTTCAAATTCTAACCCTGTAATTCCCAATTTTTAAATATTTTTGCAGGATGAAAGCTCTGTTGCATGGAAATTATGCATGTTAGGTTTCAAAGCACTGTTGACACGCGGCGGAGAATCTCGTGAGGATATCATATTTTCAGTGAGGGAGATCTGCTTGGGATCGATTGGCTAGCTAAAGACGTTCAAAGTAACAGTGCAGTTCAGAAAGATTCAGAAATTATTGAAGAAACATTATGGAAATGCTACTATCTGCGTAACTCCGCACCTAAACAAATAATATTCTTCCGTATTTACTTGTAAAATTTCGACGACTTTGTCTAAATGGGTTTAACTATGATTGTTGTAGGCTTCCAGATAGAAATTATTAGTTGAGAACGCATCTGGTACCCGGACGGAAAACTATTACCACTAATTGAATGCATTGAAGACGCTTTGGTAGGTTATTGTGTTAAGACAATGCATATTGTCATATTTCGGCGGTTATGAACAGGCCAAAATAACACTACTTCTTAAACTTGTTTGAATTGCTAATGATTTATTTAGAATAAATTTTTATCTTTTGAGAACGGGACTCAGTATGGTTTACAATATTAAGTTATTATTCTTACCAAAAAATATACAGCAATATTTGCATTTTGCCTTGTTGTGCTACCGCAGTGTTGTAAGGCAAGCTTTAATAAGTAATAAGTTTGTTTGCTAATTCATTTATCATTGATCATAATGACATTGTAAAATAATACTTTTTGTAACTGAAATAAATCCTACACAACGTCATTGCTTGTGTCTTCACACTCTACATTATAATTGTCTTTGACATCAATTGCTTAGTCATTTGTCATTGGATCTATAGACTCTCTAATACAAGTAATACACTTTGAAATGGTTTTGCTAACTAAGGGTTGGTTTGGGGATGCCTCCAATTCCTTTTGCAATCCTCCTTGTCAGCTGAATTCTTATATCTTACTTCTAGACTTTTATCCAGATACATCAATCAGTCTTGTAGACTTCAAAAAGCCTTAGGTACATTGGACTTACTCTGTGCCCTAGATAATGGAGGCTCATAATTTAATCCACCAAGTATAAAAGATTTAATTGCGGAAGTGCTTTTACAACCCCATTATTCCGTCTTCATTGATCACGTTTTATAGTCACTCACGTCATCTCGAAGTATCAATTACTGACTTCCTTGGAGTATAAAGTTTGTACTGACACCACAGTTTTTGAACGACTGCATATAGATCTGCAGCTTTAAAGTAGTTAAAATATACTTGAAATGGGACGAGCTTTTCTGATTTTTTCTTTAGTAGTTGGAGTTTCCATGGTATGGGTTTTTGCGTAATTATACGCAACAAATATTAAAAATAATATTTCAATAACGTTGTATTTTAGACACACCTCAAATCCGTGGATCCTCTGCAAAGCTATTACCCAGATGTGACGAACTGTTTTAACGGGGTTGCAAAAAATGAATCAGTTGCGGGCGAGAATAATAGCAACCATTGCAACAGTTGCATAGATCCTAATTCCACTATGGTAATCAACTAAATAGACCATTTTGAAAAAATGAAATTCAAACCTCTAATTGGCAATGCTTACCAATTACGCTTTTGCACGACCAAACCTTGCTAAGTTGGAAATGCTGCATGTTAGCTTATAAAGGACTGATATCACGTCAGGGAAAATCGGATGATGTTATCATATTTTCAGTTATTCCAAACGATACTGCCCAATATGTGGGAGATCTTCTTAGGATCAATTGGTCTGATCCCGATGTGCAAAAATGATAGCTGAGTTAAAAAAGATTCCCAAAATCATTGAAAGCAAACCATGGAATTGCTATGATCTGAATAACCGTCACCTAGAGAATTTAAAAAGATTCTAAATTTGGGAATTTACTTTAACGGTTTGTTGTTTAGGATTCAGAGTAGAAGAAATTACCAAAATTGGAGTCACGTTATGAACCCGAAAAACTAACAAAAACTAGTCGAATGTATTGAAGAAGCAGTGGTAGATTCTTAAAGCCATTATAATATTTAGAAAAGTATCTTAATTTAATAAGTAGTCACAAAACTCAATCCATAATGTAATCTTTTAGAAATGCTAAAGGACTGAGGATATTGTAATGTAACTGTTTTGGAAAGGCCGGAAGATTCTTAATCTTAGGTTAGATTCAATACATGCTAGCAAATCAGTTTTTTATTTAACATTTAATTTAATAAATATTGTAAGGAGCGAGTGTGTGAGAGACATACATAAGAAATTGACAGAAAAAATTAGGTTGCCACTGGCTGGTATTTGAACCCAGCACCTCAAGGATAGGCCCCTTGCACTCTACCATTTGAGCTACAGCGGCTTATGTGGGAATACGCTAGGAAAAATCCTAGCCATTCTACTACTACTGAGACTACGTTCTCACAATATGCAAGATGTAGTTAAATTAAGTAAACTTAATTCATAAACACTAATTGCATACCGACTCAGATACTTGCGTTATTTCAAACAGTGTCGTCTTTGGAGTCTATAAATGTGTACGAAGAGTTTAAAATAAGGTATGTTGATTCGACGTTCGAAGGTCATTAACAAAGATTTTATGAAAGCATTGAAAGAAAGCCAGGATGTTTATATAAATAATTATATATATAAATAATTGATGTTTATAATCTAGGAGGTTTAAATCAATTCGGCCAATTTCCATTATACAGAATTAAACTTGGAACAAGCAGATTCTCAGAATTTCGGTTATTTTGTTAGAAGAAGAGATGCTTGCAAAGCTCGCCACGGAAAACCTAGCACATCCTTAGCTGTAAGCAACCAGAAAAATTTAATTAACAAGAATCCGACATATTTTTGTTCGAAGATAAACGAATACATTTTGACCCAGCGATGATGGTAATCAAAATGTCAAGCAAATGCTATCAAAGGTCAAAGTATACACGCTTTGGATAAATTTCTCCTAATCCTACAAAAAGGCTACGAAATAGAGCTTAAAAGTGCATCATAAACTTTTGTTGCATTAACATTGGGGTAAATACATTGCAAAAATTTAAAACCTTAAAAAATGGTAAAAATATGTAATCCGTCCCTTTTTCTTTCTGTCACAAAAAAATAGCTCTAATAATGCACCACACTAGCGTTCCACAATATATGAAGAATAGTTTTTTATGAAGGAATGAAACAAATGCCTAATTTCATAAAGTAGTATACATTGCTGAAGCAATCACATTTATAAATATTAAGTTGATTTATTTACACTTTTCAGCTTCATACACAACGATGGTATTTAGTAAATCTATCATAAATGACTAAATCTATATTGACCAAGTGCTAACGAGACGATTTTATGAAAATACATTTAGACTATCCTGGATGTTAACAATGTAAACTCTGCCATAATTACTTAACCATAAATCTTCCTATCAATACCCAATACAAAATAATGGATTCCCATTGAAGGTTTATCTCATTAAAGCAATTACTACAAATTATATCATTTCAGCTTAAAATCATGTCGCATTTTCTCATTGACTGTCTGTTTGAGATGTGCAATAAAATGGAGCCAAACTCGCGCGTTATTCTACGTACCCTGGATTGCTTAGGTAACGAAGAATTATTCCACAACAGATACATTGTACCCACATTTTTAACTAGTATCGCTTACTGCATTTATGGGCAGTGGTCACATTACATGATTTAAACTGAGATGACACTCTTCATCCATCTACTGAATTACTTTACTGTTTAAACTAGGGTAAGTAAACCACATTTTCATTACTCCAGCTGTACCCAGTGCAGAAAAAGGTGCCTCATTCAACCATTTTTGTCTGTTGAAAATCTCGTAACTGTATCCCTAGCTTCAACTAGGCAAGCTTTGCGATAATCCCATCTGGTGTCCTGCAAAACTCTGCTCTGGAACATCCTAAATGGTTTTTTAAATACGTAACCTGGAATCTTGGAAAAACGCCAACTCACTCAAGTACCACATTTTATGTGTGCCTAAAAATTGCTAAAACATTGTTTGATATCTTTTATTTAATTGAAGTAAATATAATAAAATCATTACGAAGGCAATAAAATAGCAATTGTAGGGCGTTTGCAGATTTTAACTTTTGCACTACTTGATCAGACTTGGCATTTTGACAGGATTTAAGTCCAAATTCTGACGTCCCCACGCCACTCCAACTCGTTGACTGTTTTTTGATGAAGCAGTTTAGGCTGCGTATACTGTTTACAGAAAAACTTTAAATGAAAAAAGTACCTTAAATTGAAGGTCTTTCGCATATACCAAGGCCTACGCTCAAAACTAACGACAATTTTTAAGGAGTTTGACAGCTGCATCTCGGAATCCTCACAATATGTTATACGAAACAATTGTTTAAAGTTAAATTGCAAAGGTTTTTAATTTCAAATTTATTTTCACACTTTTCAACGTGTGCCGTCAAAAGGGGTCTAGGCGGTTTTCCCCCCGAACGCACTTTTCCCCCGAAGGTCATTTTTCCCCCAAGCCACTTTTCCCCAAACCATTTTTCCCTCAAAGACGTTTTTCCCTCAAGTCTTTTTTCCCTCGAACAGTTTTCCCCCATATACTATTTTCCCCCCCACGGCTTTCCCCCCGAATTATTGAAAATTGCGTAGTACTAATAGAGTTTTCTCAATTTATGGTTTTGGGTATTTTGCCGTACTTTTCCCATTCCAAAACATGAGGTGTTTTTATATGAGGCTCACCAAGGCATACAAGTAAAATGAACTTTTGACATCTACTACATTCGTTTTGTAGACTAATTGTTAACTATCACAAATGTTACCTTCTAATGAGCACAGTTTACCATAGTGCTAAGGCACTGATGCAATATGCAGACATTTCAGGTTCAAAATATTTGTAGCACAACAGTCCATTTCAGTAACCTCCCCGTATATGAACTGTCCTCTAATTTACAGATCAATTTTTATATTTTAATTGGATATAATTACAAAGTGATGAAGTCACGCATGGGAGAATTCTATTTTTCCATATTGGATGGCTACATTACTGACAAGGCTATACTATTCTAGTGCGCGAAAGATTAGGCTTAGCGAAAATAGCGGTTCTGATGTAGTTTTTTATGCTGAATACGGGGTGTATTTAGTTTTTTGTAAAACTCATATTTCGAATTTATACGTTTACTTTTAAAAAAAGCCGAACCCCGCAGTTTTTCCGTGTTTCTGATAGTAGTTAGCAAAATATTGTTAACTAGTCACCCAAATCAATGTAATATTAAGTTTTAAAGAGTAATAAAATGTTTCTCTGCAAAAACGGCTTTTAAATTATAAAAATCAGGTCTAAAACGGTAAAAATATATGAAAAATCGGGCATAATATTGCCTCATAAAGTTAACGTGTAAATTCGAAATACGAGTTTTACAAAAAAACTAATAGACCATCGTATTCAGCATAAAAACTACAGGGCAGAACCACTATTTCGCTAAGCCTTATCTTTCGCCGGCACTAAATAGTATACCTTGTGAGTGCCCCTTATGTAGAAATACCAACAAAGCAATATATGTTTAGAAATTAGGATAATGTTGTCACTAAAACTAGCAGTGAGGCTTCCAGAATACATATTTACTCACTTTCTTGTTTTAAATGGGTTTGCACTGTATTTTTTACCCAAACTATGTCCTTAAACATCCGTAGCAGCATACAATTTTTTCAAACAATCTGATTAAATTCGTCAAAATTTTGAAGGAACAGGGAGTGCTCCTAAAAGGAAGTAATTTAACATAGAAGTGTGTGGTAGTGGGGAAAGGAAAATTTCTTCACTACGCGCGGTGCTCTAAATTGGAGTCAAAAAGCACATTGAAATCAGAAAGGACGGGCTCGCACGGTGCCCCACGCAAGAAGGCTTTGCCCTTAAATAGGTCGAGAGTTGACTGTAAATGAATTTTCTTGTTAACATATGTTCTATCTGAGCACTCCGCAGTAGAACATTCCATAGTTGGTTTTTTAATATTTTAAACATACGTATAGAATTTTGGTTAGCAATATTCTATTTATGGATACTGTACAATGCGCCAATGATTTCAAAAGTTTCATCTTTAATATGTCACTGCCTTGGTGAGCCTCATTTTGCCGTACTTTTCCCGCATATCAAACTATGAGATGTTTTTTATAGT
>LJIJ01002929.1:0-22665 GCA_001718145.1 Orchesella cincta
GGCATCAAAATTTGTTTATTCGCTATGCTTCCATTTGGACAACTTCAAACAAAACTGGGGGCTCATTTTGGTTCAGGTGCCCAGTTGCAAGATATAATGCTTCCGAAATGGCACCATTTTCTATAGTACCAAGTTTTATAAAAAGAAGTGGAAGCGGTAGGACTGCCGGATGAAGACACCTTTCGTCTTTATTATGGTTTAACTAGCCAGTTTTCGACGAGCATCAGATGGTCCTTGTAACGAATGTAAGAAATTACTCATTCACTTAAAACATTGTTTTATATTTTGCAGTGAAATGGCCTTTAATTTCGTATAGATATTTGGGAACTGTGGAATAACCTCCCAAATGAAAGCATAAAGATCTGCTAAAGCGCCGTATCGTTGCTTCAACAGTTGATCTTCCTTTGGACTGTAGCTGGTTTTAACTGTAACAGCTGAACAGTAAAATCATAATCAGCCGTCGCGTTCCCTTGCTGGAAACTCAACAACAATCTTTATTGAAATACAAGATGAAGTTTTGCCCAGTTTACCCCCGCGAAATTGCCAGACGACGTACCTCCAAAACATAATTTGGAATGTCTTTATTGGCAATCGTGGTTTCAATAAATTAAACAGTCAGTTGTGGAAGAAATGTGGTGAGATGCCTGCCAAAGCATCAACGGAAGGCGTTTATATTCTATATATGTCAACAACACTGAGCTGGTACAATGGGCTGGGGAAGTACTCGTTCTATTTTGAAAACACAATAAGGGAGAAGCTACATGCTATTTAACTGGTTTCGAAAAGGAATTCTTGGAAGCGTGGCTCGCTACAGTTATAAGTTTATCTCGAAGTGTATATAAACGAGAACGTGATCCTAACGATATATTTACTGAATCGAGATCATTGTTTTGTGATGAAGCTTGAGTCATCTGTATATTTGTATTTTGAAGGATATTTAACTGGGGCTAAACTGGAGAATTTTCCAGTCAATCTATACTATTTGGAATTCAGACGACAGTAGTTATTTTTCTGACCTGGTTTTCCTTTTTACGTAAGTTAAACTACCCTTATCCAGAGTGGGCTTTGAAAGAAAAAGAGAATAGATGGCAGACGCAATCAGTTTCGTTAGGCAGTCCTGTCTTTTTATAATGCAAGACTATTTCAAGTCCGTCCACGATTGGGAACCAGATACGTGCATAGATTGGACAGAACGAAGATGGGAAATAACGGACGATTTTTTCATAATCCCAAAAACAGGAACAACGTTTCATCCAAACAGCATCCTCAACAACCGCTCAATGACTGAGGATGAATGTATTACCATTTTGAACTTTATTTTTTATCGTTTCGTTTGGTGGAAATTAACATCGTTTCGATTTTTGGGAACTTAATTTGCCGCCATTGAGCAGACAATGGTCCGCGCCAGATTTCAACACACAAATTTTTGTGAAATATCCAATGACAGAGCATCAAAACCCACTTGTCAGATTTTAAATCTTTTATTGATCAACTAAAAAAATTGCCTGGAAAAGGGATTGCTAAATGGAGTTCATGCAGAGCTGTTTTTGGAGTCAGGGATGAATAATGGCGAAAATGTTTTTTAATTCAAACAATTTCGAGTCAGTTTTAAGCATGATGAAGTATGCAAAGCTTTCAACTGTTACGTGTGGAATTGAGTTGTCTTTCTGTAAAAATGTGTAATCAGATGCTCCGGAACCCTTACTTTAGCGACGCATACGTAGAGCTATTTGGAACAGTAAACTATCTTGTTACCAAAAGACAGCTTTGAAACCGCCGTACGTGGAGTGAAAAAAAACTGGATTTGCAAGACGCTGCTAGATCCGTCACTTGGCTCTGAAAAGAACATTGGATCTGATGTTTCCTGATTTGCCACTTTACATCCGTGTTGAGTTCGATTTCAAAATTGATTTTCAAAACAATGCAGAAGTGGATAGATATACTAGCCATCCTAGCACTTTTTAAATTTTCGGAGCCCAATATGATATCAGTTACTTTATTGGGGCTGCATTTGATTGTCAGTGGTTGCCTAAACAGAATGGGTGGTGGGAATTAAAAAAGTATTCAATCTGACTAATCCACAATCATATTTTGAAAAATGCTACAGGTAAGGGATCTAAAAAGATTTTTTTAAAATGGTTTAAAACTGTAGCGGAGTTTGGTATGAATGTATTTTAATTTTTTTTTTAATTTTCTACATTGATTTAGATTTAAGGGGTCAAAAAATGTGGTATCCACCATCTTTAAGAAACTCATCAAGCTCAGCAGTGTCAAATAGCCAAGATTTCTCATTGGTCATAGTTGTTTCATCTGTTAGCTTCTGTGGTTGTGATTCTTCTGGTGATGCTTGTGATTTATTTTGGATTTCGGTTCAGAAAACATCAGCATTTGAGTCGATTTCTATCAGATTCAGAAGTGCAGGAGTTTTTAAACGGGAGAGTCTCTGCTAACACTGAAGCTGCTAACATTGAAATGGAATTGATGGGAAGTGTTGAACACATGGAATTTGCCCAGGAGTATAAACTTGATCTTTGCTGACCTTATCATTGGTACGTGCTCTTTAGATAGCCTATTTTTAATTACGCTTAATACTAACCAAAGTGGACGCTCACGCTTTTGGAGTGCTTTGCTGAATATTCTAGACTTCATAAGATACTGGGATCAGGAGCATTTGGAACGGTGTACACGGTTTCAAAGGGTAACCAGCTGCAATTAAGCGCCCAATCGGAGATTGTTCCAAGAGCACCTTTAAAAGTGTTCTTTCCGAAGTCAAGGTCTTTTCTTATATTGGTAATCACCAAATGTTGTTGGATTTCTTGGAGCGTACGTAGAAGAAATTTACAAGGGTAGGTTCCTATTCCCTCAACGATGCAGCATATTAGTCTCAGTTCCTCTTTTATAATTCAGTTTAAAACATTTGTAGGTGTTTTATATATTTCGACCGAGTTATGCGCATCGGGATCCTTGGAAAGCTTCTTAAGAAGAAAAAATACTGTTACTTCTGAAACAGTGTCTAATCAACTCCAAAACATCGGAACAAGATGGGTCGCGTTCTTTACTTCCCGTGACCTCAATATTTTTGCATTGGCGATCGCAAAAGGGAATGGAATATAATTGAAAGTAGACGTGTCAATCACGGGACTTGGCAACGCGGAATGTGTTGCTCGATGAAAAACTTGGTTTGGCAAAATGGGGATTTTTGGTCTTTCCCGTAAACTGTACGAGTACAAAAGTACGTGAAATCTTCACAAAGAACACTTCAATGCTTGGGAGACTTACATTTCTTGGGATGCAAAATCAGGATTCGGAAGCCTCAATCCGTTTTGTAATTCATTAGCAAAGTCCACAGTCCAGTTGAGTCCGCCATATACGGTTTTACCTGCAAACCGAAAACAAATAGTTTGTGAATTTTGCATTCCATTCACATCTTAGTAACACGGCAATAATATACCTAGAGAGTATATTTCCCAAAGTGTGACTCCATAGCTCCACACATCAGTTTTTGAAGTAAATTCCATTTTTGTCAAGGATTCGGGTGCCATCCATTTCCAGGGAAGTGGTTCTTGTGAAGATTTCACGTACTTTTGGTACTCGTACAGTTTACGGGAAAGACCAAAATCCCCTATTTTGCAAACCAAGTTTTCATCGAGCAACACATTCCGCGTGGACAAATCCCCGTGAACGACACGTCTACTTTCAATATATTCCATTCCCTTTGCGATCTCCAATGCAAAAATATTGAGGTCACGGAAGTAAAGAACGGACCCATCTAGTTCCGTGTTTTGGTTGATTAGACACTGTTTGAGAAGTAACAGTATTTTTTCTTCTTAAGAAGCTTTCCAAGGACCCCGATGCGCATAACTCGTCGAAATATATAAAACACCTAAAATGTTTTAAACTGAATTATAAACAAGGAGCTGAGATTTAAAAAAGGGAATCGTTTGGAGGGAACATAAACCTACCGTTGTAAATTTCTTCTACGTACGCTCCCAAGAAATCCAACAACATTTGGGTGATTACCAATATAAGAAAAGGACCTTGACTTCTGAAAGAACACTTTTAAAGGTGCTCTTCGAACAATCTCCGATTGGGCGCTTAATTGCAGCGGGTTTACCGTTTTGAGGCACCTTTGTACACCGTTCCAAATGCTCCTGATCCCAGTATCTTATTGAAGTCTAGAGTATTCAGCAAAGCACTCCAAAAGCGTGAGCGTCCACTTGGTTAGTATTAAGCGTAATTAAAAATAGACTATCTAAAGAGCACGTACCAATGATAAGGTCAGCAAGATCAAGTTTATACTCCTGGGCAAATTTCATGTGTTCAACGCTTCCCATCAATTCCATTTCAGTGACAGCCGCTTCTGTGTTGGCGAACTCTCCCGTTTAAAAACTCCTTTACTTCTGAATCTGATAAAAATCGACTCAAATGCTGATTTTGTCTGAAGCGCAATCCAAAAAAATCACAAGCATCAACAGAAGAATCACAACCACAGAGCTAACAGATGAAACAATTATGACCAATGAGAAATCTTGGCTATTTGACACTGTGATGCTTGGTGAGTTTCTTAAAGATGGTGGATACCACATTTTGTGACCCCTTAAATCTAAATCAATGTGTAGAAAATTTAAAAAAAATTAAATCCATTCATACTGAACTCTACTGCAGTTTTAAACCATTTTTAAAAATCTTTTTAGAACCCTTACCTGTAGCTTTTTCAAAATATGATTGTGGATTAGTCAGATCGGAATACTTTTTAATTCCCCACCACCCATTCTGTTTAGGCAACCACTGACAATCAAATGCAGCCACAACAAAGTAACTGATATCATACTGGGCTCCAAAAATTTTAAATAGTGCTAGGATGCTAGTGTATCTATCCACTTCTGCATTGTTTTGAAAATCAATTTTGAAATCGAACTCAACACGGATGTAAAGTGGCAAATTAGGAAACATAGATCCAATGTTCTTTTCAGAGCCAAGTGACAATCTAGCAGGTCTTGCAAATCCAGTTTTTTTTCACTCCACGTACGGGGTTTCAAAGTGTCTTTGGTAACAAGATAGTTTACTGTTCCAAATAGCTCTACGTATGCGTCGCTAAAAGTAAGGTTCCAGAGCATCTGATTACACATTTTTACAGAAGACAACTCAATTCCACAAGTAACACTTGAATGTTTTGCATACTTCATCATGCTTAAAACTGACTCGAAGTTGTTTGAATTTGAAATGTTTTTGCCATTATTCATCTCTGACTCCAAAAACAGCTCTGCATGAACTCCATTTAGCAATCCATTTCCAGACAGTTTTTTTAGTTGATCAATAAACGATTTAAATTCTGACAAGTGGTTTTGATGCTCTGTCATTGCATATTTCACAAAAATTTGTGTGTTGAAATCTCGGGAGGCCATTGTCTGCTCAATGGCGGAAATTAAGTTCCAAAATCGAAACCGATGTTAATTTCCACCAAACGAAACCGATAAAAAATAAAGTTCAACATGGTAATACACTCATCCTCAGTCATTGAGCGGTTGTTGAGGATGCTGTTTGGATGAAACGTTGTTCCTGTTTTGGGATTATGGAAAAAGTCGTCCGTTATCTCCCAACTTCGTTCTGTCCAATCTATGCACGTATCTGGTTCCCAATCGTGGACGGACTTGAAATAGTCTTGCATTAAAAAGACAGGACTGCTAACGAAACTGGATTGCGTCTGATCTATTCTCTTTTCTTTCAAAGCCACTCTGGATAAGGGTAGTTTAACTTACGTAAAAAGGAAAACCAGTCAGAAAAATAACTACTGTCGTCTGAATTCCAAATACTATAGATGACTGGAAAAATTCTCCAGTTTAGCCCAGTTAAATATTCCTTCAAAATACAAATATACAGATGACTCAAGTTCATCACAAAACAATGATCTCGATTCAGTAAATATATCGTTAGGATCACGTTCTTCGTTTATATACACTTCGAGATAAACTTTAACTGTAGGAGCACGTTCCAGAATTCCTTTTCGAAACCAGTTAACAGCATGTAGCTTCTCCCTTATTGTGTTTTCAAAATAGAACGAGTACTTCCCCAGCCCATTGTACCAGCTCAGTGTTGTTGACATATATAGAATATAAACGCTTCCGTTGATGCTTTGGCAGGATCTCACCACATTTTCCACAACTGACTGGTTTAATTTATTGAAACCACGATGCCAATAAAGACATCCAAATATTGTTTTGGAGGTACGTCGTCTGGCAATTTCGGGAGGTAAACTGGGCAAAACTTCATCTTTTATTTCAATAAAGATTGTTGTCGAGTTTCCAGCATGTGAACGCGACGGCTGATATGATTTACTGTTCAGCTTGTTACAGTTAAACCAGCTACAGTCCAAAGGAAGATCAACTGTTGAAGCAACGTTACGGGCTTTGGCAGATCTTATGCTTTCTTTTGGGAGGTTATTCCACAGTTCCCAAATATCTATACGAAATTAAAGGCCATTTCACTGCAAAATATAAAACAACAATGTTTTAAGTGAATGAGTAATTTCTTACATTCGTTTACAAAGACCATCGGATGTCGTCGAAAACTGGCAGTAAACCATAATAAAGACGAAAGGGTGTCTTCATCCGGAGTCCTACCGCTTCCACTTCTTTTTATAAAACTTGGTACTATAGAAAATGGTGCCATTTCGGAAGCATTATATCTCGAACTGGGCACCTGAAGCAGAATTGAGCCCCCAGTTTTGTTTGAAGTTGTCCAAATGGAAGCATAGCGAATTAACAAATTTTGATGCTCATCTTTCCCAACGCTATGTGGATTTGGATAGTAAATGATTTGCTTGTCTTCATTACCTAACTCCACTGTTTGGGATAAGAACTTCATGCGAGCGTGGAAAAGGCCAAAGGATTCTGTAACACCTCTTGTTGTGCCAAACTTCAGATTTACTACCCAAACGTGTGCGATCATTTTCCACCATTCTAATGAATCGCATCCATGCATTGACACATCATAGCTTACACCAAAAAATGGGCCATGGTTAGAATAAAGTTCTTTAGTCAAATTATACGGAAGATTATGTTCTCCATCACAGCTAGTGTCTTCATCCAAGTGCAATACAAGTTTGGGCGTACAGCCAATAAACGTTTGGTTATAGGAAAAACTAAAAATCTGTATATCTTTCATGGTTCCGTTAAATCTGTGTGTAAAAATAAATGGTAACAACAATGTTTTATTTTAACAACTAAGGCGAATTCAAGTAATTTTGAGGTTCATCCTGCTGCGCATAAAACAACTACACTTACTTCCAAGATATTAGTAGCTGGGTGTTTCAGTCTATGTTAAGTGTTTCCTGTAGAATGTTACACGCATTTTGAGTCCGTGCTTTCAATTCTTCAATGGTGTTCCCATCTAGAAAGAAGAAAGTTATCATAGTCATGGAAAAATTTAACAGTATTAAAACGAATTTGTTGTTAACTGGTCGTATTTACGTGTTGCGTAGAAGATCGTAACAGTGGAAATATTTGCACCGGTGAGATTAAATGCCGAAAGTACATCGGAACGAAAATCTTGTTGTGAAATTTCTTTAGCAATTAGCTCATTAACTGGTCGTGTCAATCAAATATTAACCTGCTGAATTGCAGGTTTTGCTCTGCCGTAATCGCATTTTGACAAAATATTGCCAAAGTTATCAGGAGCCGGATCACCTCCATTGTCAATCGTTTGTCAGACAACGCAGTACTAACTATTTTGCTACTTACGTAACTGGAATATATTCCCAAACGCAATAAGGAAAACGGATTTATTTTGACAAGGAGTGGCATTAATTGGTTAAAAATATATTTTTTGTATTGTCTGTGGAGGACATCCGTTTGTGGCCAAAAAGTCGTTAAAATGTTTGTTCGCTCTAATTAAATAGTAGCAACTTTCAGGATGTGGTTTGTGGACAATACCATTGAAGTTAGTGGCAAATACAAAATGCCATTACGTCCTTTTAGTTAGAAACCCCATCGGTTGTAAAGTAGGTTTTTAAAAGCACGTTCAAACTATGCAAAAATTAGAAGAACTTGTTTTGGGATTACTGAATGCTTGAATTACTTGCACTTTAAATTGCGGAGGATCATTAATTTTAAAATGCAACAAGGTTTCGCAACTGTTGGAAACTATCACGAGTTCAAAGCTATTTATTAGTAGTTCGGAGATTTTTAAACAGTTGGGGAGGTTCGCAAATGCTAAGGGGGTGCTTGTTGTGGAAGATACTAAACAATGTAAGTTTATCGAGTTGAAAACTTTGTCCATTCACGAATCCATTCGAATTTGGTCGTATTTATCAACAAGAACTTATGTGCTGCTAGGAAGATTTGCACAAGCGGGAATATACAGCCGATATTCTCAACTAAACTTTTATCACAATTAATCAGAGATTGAGAGGATGAATGTTAGAAAAGCTGGCGATTTTGCTATAACGAAGCCTATACACGTACAATCAGCAGTAGTAGTCAGTTTGGTTGCTCTTTTTAGCATTGAAGTTAGCATTTTGTTTATTTATTTTTGTCCCTATTTGTTACGATTGAGTAAGCGTTTGTTAAAATCGATGAGCAAGTGTAAGTTTAAAGGAGTAAAACACGATAAAGTAATTCGTGTTACTGTTAAAAGCTGTAAGTAAATTACAATCTTTGATGCGTTACAATTTTTGAATTGTTTATGGAAACTGAAAAATAAAATTAATATCTGTTTGACCTTGCAAGTGTTGAAATTATGGTATAAAACCGTTTGACGGTATCTTGGAATATCTCTCACATTCATTCATAAATATCAGGGGAAATGTACACTCAATGTCATATCAATGTCCTACTAAAAAGGGCATATATTTGCATTCATTGTGATGTTTATGTTTTTCACACCAAATTTAAAAACCTGACCAGAGAGAAATTTTGTAAACCTGGCTTTCGTAAATTTATGACATAAAAACTGTTAGCGGTTGTATATACCGCAGATTCAGGATCCTATCGTCTAGTAATCCATAATCTAAAAGTCATTGCACGAGATAATTAACTCTGTTTCTTATTTCGACCTCTGAAGGTCAATCGGAATTGCTGAGTAGAAAACAGAAAATTAATGAAATAACGGACATGCTGAAAGTATTACGCATTATCATTTATTTGTTACTAATGGGAGGTTAGGTGGGAGGAGATTAACCATGGTGAGTTCAGGACATTACTTCAATTAACTCGAACATGTTTACTTTGTTATTTACAGAACAATAAAATTACAAAACTTCATGTAAGGTATATTTTGATAAGCGTGTTGGAATATTTCAACTAAAATTCTTGAATGAAAGCTCGATTTGCCGTAACTTTAACAAGCGTAACAGTTAGACCAAGATTTTCATATGAACGTTAATCAAATTTTCATATGTAGTGTTTGTGCTGCGTTATCAAATCATTCAAACTAAAAAACAAATGAATTATGAATTGTGAGCTTATGTAACTAACTAAAACACAACATGTGATTAAATGTTCAGAAAAATTACATATTGCTTTGTCAACGTTTTCTATCGCATATAGCATTTCATTATTTGAGCTGTTTTTGGAATCGACGATGGGAATTAGCAAGATATTTTGATCGTGTTTTGTATGATGATCGATGGTCAAATTGAGATTGAAAATGTTTTTGTTATCATTTTAATTAAAAATCGTGCTTTCCAAACATGTTGCTTGGTACCAGCTTTATAGTTTTGTTCTGGTTCTATGAAAAGACAAACCTCTATTAGGTTAAAAAATTGTTTCCAGTTGACTTAGTTAAACCATACAATCAAACGGGTTTTAACTTATAAAGCCTTTGGCCTTTGAAGACTTGATCATGCATCTCAATGAAGAGTTTCTTCCGTTGTTAAAAACCCACCTGCAATTACAGAAATGTTTAGGTATTCTTCCATTCTCTTTACAACAATCTAACTCAACAGGCTTGCTTCAGTTTTGCAACCGCAGCAAGCTTTGGATAAAGCTGAAGTTGACTCTGTGGGCCATACTTATAATTACGCTTTGGTTGCAACTAATTGCAGCAAGAAAAACAGAAGGGTTTCTCACCCTAGCTGAAAGCTTGGTGTGTGTCAACGGATTATCCGCCGTTTGGCTAGTCAACATTTTCTTTCTACATCGACGCAAAAATGTTGTAGAGCTTTATAATGGGTTCTTACAATACGAAAAGAAACGTCCTTTGAAATTGAACCGAAGTGAACAATCCAGTTTTGAGCATAAAATTATTAGGTTTCACCAACTTGTTGGAATTTCTATGGGTCCACTAATAGCAGTTTCGTACGCCGTACGACGCTGGCTATATCCATGTACGTCCAACTTATTCGGATGGTATCTTTTCCCAGAATGCTTTTCTGAAAATACAGAACAATTCTGGAGTAATATGTCGTTGAATGTTCTCTTCATTATGATTTTGATTTTAACATGGATTACTGCCGACATGCTTGGGCTGTATTCAATTCAGAATCACGGAACATCGTATCTTCAAAGCGCTTGTATTTGTTGTTACATGAAAGATCTTCAACACGTCATGAGTTTTTCTGGGTTCCAAGACAACTTCATAATTTTGCATTACCGACAACTGCAAATTTTGGAAAAGCTCTACAATTTACTCCAAAAGGATACGTTTGTACCCTTCGGATTAAATACTCAGCTCGCAGGTGTCATTCTTAGTTTGTACATTATCATTAGTTTGGGATCAGAAGCTGAGGCACCTCATTTGTTCTTTTTTTATTGTCTATTTGCTTTAAACTTGGCTGATAACTTGGTGAGGTTTGTTATGTATGCTTCTATGTACACACAGTCGTCCTTATTATTGCGGATGGAGAGAAAAAAGGTACTACCGAGAATGCATTGCAACTTATCAACAGAAAGACGGATGCTCAAGGTGCTGAAGAAATTTGTAAAGTCATTATACCCTCTCAGAGTTTGCATTGGTAGCGTTAACTTTGTTGATAAACTTACGCCTGTGGTACTACTAGATTTTTGTGTACATCAAATTGCCAATTTGTTATTGATTCGCTAGTTATACTAAAAATCAATTGCGAATACATTGATAAGAAAGTAAAAGGGTAAAGTAGATTCTAAAATGGCCACGGCGGATTTTTTTGTGACGAGCTAAACGTAATATTAATATGTTTTATGTGGCTTGAATATATTCAAATCCTTTTATTCAGATTTAATTTTTTTAAACTTGTTTTCCCCATCATGCACATTATAACCTCTTAAATATTTTGTTTTGGGTTTAAAGCTAGTGGCTTGGACACTTTATTTCTTTTACTATATCGCCTGTGTTTAATATACATGACATCAATGTGGATATTGAAGGACTGTTACAAAAATTATTTGTACCGATTTGTTTGATTTCCTTCAGCAAATCTGCAACATCACGAGTAAATATAAACAGAGAGCTACTTTTCATCCAGCCGTTATCAACAGACCATTCACTGGTAGGCAGCTGAATTTCTAATTACATGCACAATATTCAAAAGACCTTAAACAAAAACATTCTAAAATAAAATTGGGTTTAATTTTAACTCACACGTATTGCTGTAAATACTTACAATCCATATTTTAAACACACTTAATCGCATTATGGTTAAGCCTTGACTGCGTTGCTAATTTCGATGACATACAACCAAGAAAAGAAACCACATAATCTAAAATATATGAGTGTATAGCTGAGTTTGTTGTGAAAGTCAAAACATTTATTTGAATTTTTGAGAAGTTATGTACATTTCTTGAGCAATTTGTTTATGTTTTAGTAATAAAGTGCTTAAATGTGTTTATTTTGAATATGATGTTATATTGCAATAATTCATACAAATGCGAATTGCATAATATATATGTATTTATAGAATATCAAATACCGTATGTAATTTTCAAAAACATGATGTCGGTTTTGGCTTTTTACATGAAATCTTTAGTACGCCATATTTAACAAAAAGATAATATTTATAATGTGTTTTGCATATCTGTCATTGGCCGCTTTTTTACAAATTATAGCTTGGAATTTTATTTTACATCAGAACAATAACTTAACATTTTTAAAAATATCCCCCTATAATTTAAACTATCCCAGCTTATTCGAAGCACTAAAATGCACCAAACGCTAACCTCACCATGAAAATCTAATGAACGTTTTCCCCTGAACATTCTGGCTTAATTAAATTGAAATTCTTTGATAAAATTATATACGTATCTGTATTTATCCTATTAGATTAATATTAGTACTTTTAATACTATATGCAGCTTCCAAAGCTCAAACAACGAATACTTTAAAAGAAAAAATTTGTACTGGCGACCGTCTTCATACATTGCTTAGTTGTGTATTTCTAGTTGTACTAATGTTTGCTGAGTAGCAACAAATCTATAAACCGATGCATAGAGAATTCACAAAGCTTGAATGGAGTCTCCTTTTCAATGAAGTTGCTCATTCCGAACTCAATTTTCAATGAGGGGCATGCCTTCAATGATCGTCGCAAATACGCCAGTTCCCACCTCCCAATACTATCTTTTTGTTTGAATTGACGAGCTTTATCCAACGTCTCCAAGGACAACGTGTTGTGTGATCCAGCGACACCAAAAGTGTACATGTTAATGAGAGCCATATTCACAACAAAGCCAACTAACCAAAGAGTAAGTGGAACGGGCATTGACTCAGTTCCTGGATATATCGTTGACTGAAAAAGAACAAACATTATACAAGCCTGATCCATACTCACTATTGCCATTACCGCAACAGTTACATCCGCGTGAAACTGATTAAAGTAAGTGTTCAACAGCTGCAGCTTTCTATAAAGCATGTGATTGAATCTCAACTCCTTTTTAATCCTTTTGAGAACTACTCTTGGACAAAAGAAGCCAACCATTAAGTGGAAGCACGTAGGCATCCCAGATGACCAAAGTGCTTGCCATATGATCCCATTCAACACTGCAATGAGGAGAAATTCCACTGCCTTAAGCAAACCATTTGTTTGGGGTTCTTTGCAAAATGGATTTATTGGCGCAAAGAAATTCGGCGCAGAGCAAGGTATTAACCCACAACCAAATCCCATCACCCACGGAGAAACTATTGACGTCGTTAAGAATAGCTTGCTAACTACGTAAATCATTTTCATTGGGTCTCCAGCAAAATTTTGGCCTCCGTCTAAAACATTCAACACAACTTGTATCACAATCGTATGTGTAAATTAGTAAATGGTAAAAACTAACCTTTATGTGAGTCTCTTTCGATTTCGAGAATGGAATTTAAAAACTTAGAGGAGACCTCCGCGTTGCTGTAGTTCAGCCACAATAGGCAAACAGCAAGAAGTAGCAGGCTTGTTCCAACAATTGCCAAACTGAGTTGCATGATATCTCCCTGTTTTTTGTGTAGGTAGATGGTTTGTGCATTCAGAATCACCAGCATTATAAGAATACTACACCAAACGAGTAGTTTTCTCTGCCAAGAAACGAATACTTGTTTAGTTTCTCCATTCCATTTAAAACTACAGCCTGGGATTTTTCTTGCGTGCTTGTAGCTTTTTGTCATATATGGTAGAAATCCGGTTACTCCATACATTTTGGAATTTTTGTAGTTGTCAACCAGCAGACAGAAGCAGTAAATTTCAACTGAAGCTTGCGGCAGAAATCAATTCAGAAAACAAAGAGGAATATCTTCTTGTTTTAATTAACGGTGGCTCAAAAACAAAGTTTTGGTGTGAAACATCTCGTCTTTAATACCCTGGCATTTAAAATTTAGTTACTTGAAATAGCTAATAATGTGCCTCTAGAAATTATTATGTTTTTCACTAAATATTTTCAATCAGATATAAGTTTAGTTACCGTCAGAAATATTTTTAATAATAATTACAAACTGTTTCCAGCCTGGCATTAATGGAGAGCACTTAAACGTGCAGATGTTTAATAGAAATCCACGCAGAAAATGTAAGAAACATGCGTATGTAGAAATTCTCGCAACTTTGTTAGAAATTTGCGCTGTTTAATAGAACCCATCGCTATTCATATTACCTGTATAAATTCGATAATTCAGGCTAATTATTTGATAATCCACGATCTATCATTCTTCAGCAGATAAACGCACCCAAATTCAATTGCTTTTTAACTTCTTTTAAATAATTATTGAGTGGAAGCAGCAGCTTTCGGAAAGTGCCAAACATCATATTTTTTTTCGACTTTTTTATGTGATATCTTGAAAGGTCTCATGATTTTAGGGGGACATATTTTTTCTTTAGTCGGGGTAAGTTCAGACACCGGAGCTAGCACCCTCTGAAGTTTAATCATTGGGACGCGATTTGCGCTTTTGTTTATGGACCGATTAGCCTGAAATTTTGGCTGGGGGCTCTTTACTGAAATTCTAGGAGCGCTTTTTAAGGATTTTCAAAAATTCGAAATTTTAGCGGGTAAAAAAAATTATTCAAAATTCAAAAATTTTTTATCGCAAATTAAGTATTGCATCCTACTACATATTACCTAGGCATACTCCATCCATATTTAGAATTTTTAAATTTGACCGTTAAAAAAATTCAAATATGGCGCCAAGCATGATTTTAATCAAATTGGAGTTTTTAAACTCAATATAGATAGACAATCACTAATGAAGCATAAAGCAGAAAAAATTATTCAAATCGGTTACTTAATTTAAGTGTAATTTAAGTTTAAAAATAATTTTCATTTAATTAACTAAACTGTTGCAGATACATTAAAAGGCACTCCCAGAACACAATACTGAAGTCAGATTTCAGTTTCAATACTTATCTTCTGCAAAAAATCGATTTAAAATTAATTTTCATGTAGTATAATTTTTTCACTGAATATCATTAAATGACACCTAAACAACATGCCTGACTAGTCAGAATCGAAATAAACTCAAAAACTTCAAAAATACACGACATCATAGATTCCGGGCCTGCGAGTGATCATCCAGACTGGCGTCGTCTCGCTCCCTACGCTAATGACTTAAAATAATTCAAATACAGTTGACACACCATTCACCAAACAGCGTGAGGACACCACAAATGTACCCATGCACCATATACGACACTTCGTTTGGGAGCTAACAGCGTTCCCAGTCTTTGACTACCAGGTCCAATTTTGAGTTGCACTTCGAAACCACGATTTGTTGAAAACACGTCCTGGCAAATTCACCAAGGATCTCAAATCTGCAATCAGATCCAAAATCGGACATATCGTTTTGGCGCAAATCGCTTCCCAAGATATGAACTTCGAAGTCCATTTTGAAGAAAAAACTGAAAAGTCGCATTTCGAAGATATGTTGAAAACACGTTCTGGCAAATTCACCAAGGATCTCAAATCTGCAATCAGATCCAAAATTCTCGATTCTCGTACGCGGGTTTCTTACAAAATTTTGCGAGGATTTCTTATTTATATCTTCACGTTTATATTTGTCCCTATATTTTATCGTAAACCTCAATCTTCACAGAATTTAATTTTCAAGCTTCATATTGCAAACCCTACAATTATAAGTTTGAGTTTGATTAGACACTGAAAAACAGTGAAGGATAATTAAAATTTGAATTTCTTAAATTTCGTATAATTGGGACGAGCGTAGGCGATACTGGTCACAGTGACCGACAATGGGAGATAAGAGAATTCATGTGACTTTTAATTTGTTAACAGGCAAATCAAATTATTTTAGGTGGCAACTGCGAATCATTTCAGTATTGAGTGCTGCAAACTTATGAATCTTTTTTGCTCATTTAGTACTAAAATTATAGCATCTGTTTTTTAATATATCCACAAAATAACCGTCAATTATACGGTTCTTGTCATGTCTTTGACTGAATATTTGGCATGTGTCTACAGAAATAGTTTTCTTCTAAATTTTTTATTAGCATAAAATGTATGGTTTATTTTGAAGACTAAATTTGGATATTTTGATTGACATATTTGTCGTATGTTACACAAAAAGTATTCCGACATTTAAAAACAAAATTATGTTCCAAATTTATCCCTTCTAGACTGACCCCATATATTTTTCTTTGGTCTTAGTATTTCTCTAAAACAAAAAATGTAAGATTGAATGGCACACAAAATTGTATTATGGTATTCCCTCGTTAACTTAAAAAAACTTCAGTGTTACATAATGAATTTGTTTCCCAATACTTTCAAGAATTTTTTTTGCATTGGTTTATTGATTAATCAAAGTTGACAAGGATTACTGAAGAAATTAGATTTTATTATGTAACTACTACTTATACCTTAGCATTTAAAAGTTTTCAATGAAACCTTTTCTTTACGATACTTAATATATGGTATCACAAGCAGTTACAATTGAAGGCTTTTACAATATTCAGCATGTTATATTTACTCAAACAAACAGTTATGGGCTGCTCACCAGTAGCGTCACAAGAAAATCTAGGAATTGAATAAGAAAATCGCCAAGTGTGCTTCTATTCATTTCATAGAAGGGATAAGTTACCTTCACGGTAATTTTAGGGCAGCTGGCCACAAACTTCCAAAAGTAGGATTTTCGTCCTGCAAGCTTCTTACTCGTTTTGGAAAAATAATCCGACAATTCTGCAATTCCCCCCAACTTTTGACATTCCATGTAAGCAATCAGCGAACAAACGCCGAACGCACCAGCCAACAATCCCAGTAGGGAAATACCCTCAGTAATATTTGAGGGTGTTTGATAGCCAGAAATGAGATACCGACGAGAATGACCATAAGCCCAACCTGGTGAGCTGAAATCAGGATAGATGTGCAGAAGTCGTTGATTAATAGAATACACATTTGTTGCGTTCTGTGCGTCAAAACCATTTCATCGTCATCCATCTTCCCAAACGCTGCAGTTTCAATCCGATACTTGAAGTCTTTACAGGTTGAGGGCACTGTTGAGCCATCTCTCCGTCTCCTTTCAACCAACCGGATGTTTTGAGGAATGAGTGATGGAATGCATAGCATGACTGTCCACATGCACATGAGTGGGCCGAGTAGGAAACTGAACACCGATCCAGCCCCATTCTCTGCTGCCCAGATAAACATGAGGATAACAGGGATGTGACTTGCCTTAAACGAAACATCTAGTTCCAACCAGTCCTTAAAGAGGTTGTGTACGGGCTCAAAATCTTGTACAAAGCAACCTCCATATAAGGCGGGTAATATTATTGAGGAGCAAGTAATGAGAATCAGGAGGCTTTCGATTTCTTTTATTGTTTTGCGGTGCTAATTGGACAATTCCAGTTGTTGATTTTCCATAAAGGTGCTAAGTTTGTTAGAGTAGAGAATCATTTTGTTAAAAAAATTGACGATGCTCTTTTCATGGTTAAGGTAGAGATGCGCAACCACTGCTACGAATCCAATTCCACATGACAGTATCCATCCGATTACATTAGTACCGAATTCCGAGGGTGATAACTCTACCATGTTCCCCTTGTCGTCAGTTTCTCCATTGTATAACTTGAGATAACAGTGCAATCCAAGAACAATAGGATAGAGTGTGCCAACGTAGGTGATTAGCTTGGCGTTCCAAAAAAAAGTAAACAAGTGGATGGGAAAATTTGTCTTGTTTGGAATCATACTCGGAAAATATTGACGCACAGAAATACTTTCGAAATGTGGTTCTCCACTTCAAAACCGACCTTACTCGGTTTGTAAATATCATATTTGGATAATAGGGAGAGTGTAAGAATTTAAAAAATTGGCTATTTGTGCAAAAAGTTTTAAAATTAAATGGCCTTTTTAATCGTTTATTGAAAATCGTTTGTGTAATCAATTGGATAGTTAATTTATTGTTTTTACAGTGAATTGTTACATTTTACACTGTATATATAGACAGTAAAAATATTTAAAAATCGTTTGAGGAAGCCATCAAAATATAATATTTTCAGTTTATAACTTGCCTGCCAAAAAGCGACCGTCGTTCTACAAATGTCGAGTTTACGTAAATTTTGCCAGTTTTAGCAATATATTCCTAACTACCCGAAACCTGTTCAAACGCTATATATCTGTCGGCTATTACCACAAATTTGTGGAAGTTTTTGGGAAGAAAAAACTTAAGGTTTTTGTTTTAACGTAAAAAAAGGTCTGACCACATTAGAATTTTAAAGTGGATAACTGGGTAAAACTGTTTTGTGCACGAGTATCTTGGAACAGGAACACGATATTTTAAAGTTAAAAAATCGTGAAAAAATTGGAAAGACATAAATAATGCAATGTTCAGGGTGTATTGACAGACTGACCTTAAATTATTTGTAACGGTTCAATTAGTTCAGGCAACCATTTTGCTGATTTACATATTCGTTATTTTCAATATAAATTTACTAAGCTAAATCAAATGTAAAATTTGTCAGGTCATTTGACATTTTGGTTATCAGCATTTTCAATTTGTAAGGGTAATATTTGTATAGATATCCTTAACTTTCCCTGCTTTAATTTATCCTGATAAATCTTAAGTAGGAATGGAATAATATTAGTGTAGGTAAACGTTTTGTTTACTAAATCAATAATTTTTTACTGTAGCCTTTTTTATGAAAATTTAATATCCCAACTGGCAGAACGACAGACAGAGAAACAGAAGTTATAAATGTAATGTAAAGAAATTACATGAAAAAGTAACAGAAAAGTAATACAAAGGACAACTGCTATATAAATGAATCAGCCTCATTTTGGATCAGAACTACAATGTGAAATAAACGCGCACAGGTGTATGTTCATATCTCATAAAATTGTGAGTAAATCATTACGGCTTACAGTGCAGACTCATATTAAAAAGAAAATATTTTTATTTCAAAGCATAGAACCCATTAAATTTAGAGTTTTTGAGAAACTATTAGAAAGTAGAGTAAAACATTTTGTGAAGTCAAAGTTTGTTTAATTTGGGGGAAATCATTAATTAATTTTGCCACTGGTTGAGCTGAAAAGTCTATTTTAGCAAAGAGAACTTGTGGTGAGTGGAAATGGTGGAAATGCCTTCTTAATGTATTAATTATGTATTACTAGTGTATTAAATATTTGAAAAATAAACAGCGTAAACATACAATAGTATACAAAACGGAGATTGCTAAGCATAAGAATGTGGAGCAATGTTTTTTGCAGGGTTTTGTGTGAATTAAAGTAGGTGGATGAGAGAGAAAGCTGAGTGTGGCCACAATTGTGAGAATGATTTGTGTGGCTTCAGTATAAACTAATTTGTGGGTTAAAATACTTTGAAACAAATTACTATGCACTCAAAGAGGCATATCAAATAAAAATCAGAATTTTGGCGGATGTTGTAAGGAAACCACAATAAATGTTTGATTGGTAATATTCGATTGCATTGAGAAATCGCAACAAACAAGTTTAGCATTAGGGGTCTTATTTTGTTTTTATCTTTTGCAGTGTGCTCCCATAGTGGCTACGGAAAATGAAGGTAACTATATTGATTTCGTTTTTGGGCACATTTTAAAAACTCACAAAAATAATTATGAAGTAAACTTTTTTAAGGTGGTTCATTTTAATCGGTCACACGTTGGAGTATTTTTTGACCCCTTCGTCTCAATCGAAGAGAGTGAGGTTGTCTACGGCATAAATGGACTAATCCCAATGATTTCCAAGATTTCTACGGAATTCAACAAAATCATGACAGGCATTGTGGGCGAGCAAACAGGTACAATTATTAGAGATCTTTAGCTGGCAAGTGCAGTTTCATTTTAAGTTGATTTTTTAAACTTGAATTTTGAATTACAGATTCGATCACGCCATTGATACCATCCGCGGTTGCAACATTCAACAAGGAGCATTGCCTCCCCAATGAAACAAAGCTCGAAGTATTGCTAACGTTTGGAATGTCTGTAATTCAGAAACCTTCCAACGGGACGAAATTTGAAGCAGCAATACAAATTGCTGATGAAGCCAACCGAATATTTCCAGGGACTGTGAAAACCCTATATTTTGATTACTCTCGCTTGTATCATGACACCATCGAGGAAACCAAAAATTACTTGAAATATGTTCGGGGTCTGCTGCTAAACACGAGTTACAATTTAGGAGCAATTTTTCCGACTGAAGATTGCGAGGATGAGGGAAAATCAGGAAAGTTTCCCAGCTATATAGTGCAGGTTCTCCCATTTTTTCGATATATATTTTTCGAAACAGAACCTAAAGCAGAACAAGCAATCACGGAAATAACTGGGAAGTTTAAAGAATGCCTACAAAGATTTGAACCCTATAATGAGATTTCAGTGGGATTTCGAACATCCTGGGTACAATGGACTGCTGACGTTACACAGGATGAAAAATTAGTGAAATATTGGGAGACTATAAGTAAATGGGTGGTGGAATTCAATACTTCAGTTGTTTTTGAGACTGCATTTGATACTCCGCAAGAAGAAAATATCTATAAGTATCGTGGTTGGTGGAGACTTATCGAAAATTCATCCTATTATGAGAGTGACCCGTCACTTTTACTATTTGAAGAAAAAAGAGACGGTAGATAAATCAAATTTTTACTCGTGTTTATGCATAATTTATTATGAATACTTATCTTAATGAAATTTATAATTTAGCCACTAAAAAGCCAAAGCAAGGCATGAAAAAGGAGCACGGGAGCACGTCATCAACCACAATCTGGTTCTTTGGGGTTGGCATAATATTGCTGATTTTCCTTGTTGCTTTGGGGTTTTTAATATATTTTCGTGGAAGAAAAGGAAATAATTATTTGAAGAAAAGCGAACTTGAAACATTCTACAAAGGCATTTTTTCGGAAAATGGGGAAGAAGGATATAATTCAGAAATTCAGAAAACCGCGTTCAACAAGGAATTGGAGTTGTCGAAGTCCAATTTTAAATTGGGTAATAAGTTGCAAAATAATTTAAATAAATATACAATTTAACATGAATGATTTACAATGCATGTTTTATTCTAATAGAACCGCAAAACCTATTGGGAAGTGGGGCCTTCGGAGTCGTTTGTCGAGGATATGTGCAGAATGTAAATGGAGAAGCTGAAATACAAGTTGCTGTTAAAACAACGAATCCGTCCTCTCCATCCTCGGCTTTAGCAGGCATCCTTTCAGAAATCAAGGTTATGAATTATTTGGGAAAACATGAAAATATTGTAAACATCGTTGGGGCTTATACGAAAGGAATCCAAAAAGGTAATTCAAGAAAACATTTTAAAGTGGGTGTAATTTGTTACGAAACGAGTTGATTATATTTTTGTTAGGAAAAATATATCTATTCCTCGAGCTATGTACACTTGGTTCCCTGGAAAAATATTTGAGAAAAAATATTTCTGGGTTAGAATCTCAGCTTGGAACTCAAAATGACAGTCGAATGACAGTTACAAACTTTTACAAGAACATAAGCAATAAAAGTAGCTAGAATATGAATCGAGCGCTGAGAAATCAACTGAACTAATAAATAAATGAGTTTATTGGAAATTAAATTTGGGAGGATTGTCAAACTGAGGGTGTGAACGCAGCCAATAACTATTCAAATGAATTGATGTGTATTGAATCTGAAAACGGAGATTTAAAAGGGGACAACTTGGGTTCTACTGCAGATTTGTGTCGGTGGTCTTGTGAAATTGCAAGCGGAATGGAATTTCTTGCCTCAAAAAATGTACAAGTCTTTACATGCTGAGGTAAACTGTTTCAGTTCGTGCAAATTTTAGGGTATTCTGTGATTTACAGGTTGTACATGCAGATTTGGCAACCAGAAATGTTTTGTTGACGATTGACAAACGGGCTAAGATTTCAGACTTCGGTCTCTCCCGTCGTCTTTACGATTACTCAATGTATGTTAAAAAACAGCAAGAACCACTACCTTGGCGCTGGATGGCTCCTGAATCCCTTCGTCGAATGGAATTTGATGAGAAAACGGATGTGTGGGCATTTGGAGTAACTCTCTGGGAAATTTATTCGTTGGGTACACATGTTTTAATGCAGTGCAGATAGTTTATGGCAAAGTATTCAGCGTTGCATTACTTAATATTTAGGAGATATACCATTTGAAGGACTTTCCTGGACCCGCAAACTTTAGTTCCCGAACTTTCTCAAGGATTAAGCTACCAGAACCACGTATGTGTTAACGGCATGTAGGAAATGGAGTAATTTAATGTAACGCTTATAATAGGCATCAGCAGCAATATGCATTTAGAATGCATTATTCTGCAATTATGTAATTAATTGCGAATTTACTATTAGGTAATTCATTATGCTGAAGTAACCTGGAATAAAAGCACCCGCTGACGGCCATTTTTTCTGACGCTTAATCAAGTTTTACGACAAATGCCTTAAAAGCTCATGCTTACCACAGTAATATTTTTGCTCTACCTATAGAGTGTTTTCAAGTGTTTAGTTTCTACTATAAAAGGAATATTTAACTGCTTTAAAAAATTTAAATTATTATTGTAAATTGTATTACTAGATTTATTTGTACTAAACTGTGCATTGACATTTTTTTTAAATTTCATTCTTTGCAAAATTTCCACTAAACATTAATGAATGTGAAGGCAATAGTTTAACAATGATTAGGTTTCCATTGCAGTAATAAATATGTATGTGAAGCTACTTAGGTATTAAATCCGAAGATTTGCTATTCCAGGCGCAATGTTTATGACGTTTCGAAACACTAGCAACCACTATCACATGGGTACTTTTCCTGTACTTAAACACTCCTGTGTTTCCACAACTCATATGACAAAC
>LJIJ01002930.1:0-22625 GCA_001718145.1 Orchesella cincta
GACCTGCTGATTGAAGTTTATAAGCACTATATAAATGTCCGTTTAGTTTTGAAGGTCAGAGGAATAGTGAGTTTTAAAGATTGGCACCGGTGGGTGATTGTTGGTTACAAGATAGGGATTCACAAGGAAGCGCAAGCAAAACTGGGTTGGCGTAAATAAAAAACGTGTCTCCACTGGCCACATTGGCGTTACGATCATGCAAAGCGACAAGCCGAGGATAGCATCCTCAATTATCCTGGCTAACAACAACGCGAGAACTTATCGATCGGTCAGAGAAATAGATGTTCTAGTAGATATTCGGGCAGTACGCTATAGTCAAACCTTATACATTGCATTCCTACTAATGTAGGTAACCGTAAAGTGTGAAATCATAATGTTTTATGTTCTCTTAAAGTTCCTTAGAACCCACATGCTTCCTCTCTATAAGAAATAGAAACATACGCAAAGGGCGCTGATAGTTATTATTTTCCACAACAATGGTTTATCAGGGAGCAGGCTTGGTGCCCACTGGGCAATTCTAAACACGCTCTAAAGGTACTGATCGAGAAATATATTTTTCTAACCATTAAGCTTTTTTCAAAGTGTACGGATTGATATGATCTATTATATAAACGATGCTGTTCCTCCGTCGATTGTCTGCAGAACATAATGGGTACTTGTTACTGAACGTTCTTCACTGCTGGACCGGGAGGTGGAGGAATGAGCAATTGTGGCAATGACCGCCACTTCATGACCACTGGGAATGTGCTATTCGACTTTGCAAGATTGTCTTCGCGAGATGGAAGTTCGGCACCTCGAGACGTTGGAGCATGTTCGGGGTAATTTAAATGGTCGTTGTAATTCGTTGTCTTTACAGATGGAACATTTAGAAGTGTTGATTTGAATCGCTGGTTGCTTTTTTCAGAGTGCCAACTTCAGCAAGGGGCTCCGAACTGAATCATGATGTAGAGAGATGGTAAGTGTAGGAAGGTCAACACCAGCGTTTAATCAGCGAATTGGTATAGGATTTCATAGTATTTTTTTACACTAGTAGTGACTTTTTTAAGTACAGAGTCAAGTTAATTATTTGCAGGCTGATTACTGCTTGTCTTGCTTTGCAGAATCGCACCCTCAAGGAAAACTTATGCCACAACAACGGTGTGAAGTCGCCTGAACTCTATAATGCTCAATCGTTGTTAAACTAAGAGTATCTAGCAATAGGTTCCCCTGGACCTAATTTAAACAAGCCCGAGACGCGTGGATCTTATCGTTTGATAGACGTAGTCTCAATCGCCTGAATAGGTAAAGAATCTGTCTTCAAAAAGAAGTTCTTTCAAAATATAAAAGGAATGGATAAAATGCCACTTTGGTAAAACGCCCACTTGTGGCTTTGTGGAAATTGTTGATAACTAAAATATAGCAGTAAATCTTTTGTTTCAAGGTCGAACCTTACACTCGTTTCGCAAACTGACAAGGCAAGGTGTGTGTAGGCCGATACGTACTACACCACGTCGCTATGTAATGATGAGGATCCGAACCTGGGTCTGTCAAATATCCAGCGTTCGTTTCAAACATTACGTCATCATCTACTACAACTGTACTGAGACTTCAGAACAGCGCGCTTTGCTGCAAGCTGCTTTCGCTGCTTAAATTGACTCCTGAGCACAACCACGGCCGGATGGGCGCGGGTGTTAGCGCGTGCGCTGGCGTTAGCCGCACCTGGGACCACGTGCCCAGCAGACCAGCTAACACGGGCAGCGGTCCAGGAGTAACGCGAGAGCAGCTTGGCCGCAAGGGCGCCGTTCTGACTGCACGGCTGCAGGGTAACGCCGCAGCACCAGCTATACACGGCACGGTCCAGGAGTAACGCGAAAGCAGCCTTGCCAGTAAAGAAAGGGCGCGTTTTCGACGTCTCAGTCACAGTTGTAGTAATGATGACTAAGTTTGAACGAACGCCTGATATGACAGAACCCAGGTACGGACTCATCATACAGCACGTTGTAGTACGTTCGGCCGTACACAACTTCCCTTGCAGTTTGCGAACAACGATGATAAAGTGTCGAAACCTGAAACAAAGATTTATCAATTTAGTTATCAACATTCCATCAAACAAACGCGTACAAAATGCCATTATCAAACTTCCTTAATATTTTGAAAACCTTTGCAACAGATTCTTACACCTTCAGGCCGACGAGAACTACGCAATCAACGATAAATCGCAGGTCTCGGGTTGTTGTAAAATTACGTCCAGAACCTATTGCTAATACATCTTTTAGAAAATCGAGCATATAGGTCTCAGGCGACTTCACACCTTCGATGCTGATAAGTTTTCCCTTGATGCGATCTGAAAGCAAAACAAAGAACAGCGCCAAAAATTAATTAACTTGTACTTAAAAAAGTACCTGACTAATGTAAAAACATACTGAAAGCCTTCGCAATTCCTGATTAAACGCCTGCGTTTGCCCTTCTCAACTCCTCTCTATACATCAATGATCCAATTCGGAAGCCCTTGCTGAAGTTGGCACTCTAAAAAGCAAACCCACATCAAAAATCAACAAGTCTGATCTTCATTTTAAAGGCACGAATTACAACGACATTTCAACTTACCCCAACACTGCTCCAACTTCCAGTGGCCAAACTTCCTCTCGCGACAGACAATCTTGGCAACAGCTCCGCACTAGCACCAATCCCAGAGTTTCATTGAAGTGCAGTCCCAAATTCACCAAGCTCATTCTCCACCTCCGTACAGCGCGCTGATGAAGCGTCAAACCAAAGTACGCATTAATGTTCCTGCAAAGACGGAGGAACAGCATCGTTTTATAAAATAATCATATCAAATCCGACACTGGAACAAAAAGTATAAACCGTAATAAAATATTCGAGTCAAGTACCTTTAGAGCTTCCTAATTCGCCCATGTTCCACTCAACCTGCTCCCTGATAACACATTTTGAACATATAAACATCAGCCCCACTTTGCGTTGTCATATTTTTGGCAACGAAGCAACTTGTCTAGAACTTTAAGAACAAACACATATAATCTCACATTTACTTAACCCTAGCATTATAGCAACTGAATTTAAGTTTTATCAGCGTACGCCGAAAATCTATAGAACATCTTTCTTGACCATTCATAAGTCCGTCGATTGTTAGCCCAAGATTAATGAAGATTCCATCACCGGTGCAATGCATGTAACCAAAGTGGAGCTGAACACGTTTGTATACGCCAACCAAATTTTTTGCCTCCTTGTGAAATCCCTACTTAGTAACCAAACAATCACCCACCGTCGGCCAATCTAAACCAACCATCATCCTCTGAACTTCAACTAAACGGAACATTAATATATTTATAAACTCCCAACAAGCAGGTCCACTATCATACCTACATAAAAACACTTACTTCTGAATGCATTTGTCCAATCAGCTTTGTCATCTAGACGAGTAACCTGAGAGTTTTCCACACACAATTTCTCGCAGGCACAGTTAATTCAACAGGATTTTGGGACTGAGCTGGATGTTCCAAGACTTTACGCCTGGATCTGAAAGCATAATAATATTAAACAGTAAAACAATTCTTTTCATGTGAAGGTAAATGGTTTCTTGGTAAGTTAAAAGAATTCAAAATGGGCTGACCTCAGCATTGTTGCGTGCTCCACTTAGAAATCTCTGCCGTTGGGTGGCATGTGAAGATATCCAGCCACAACCTACATGAGTCGAAAGTTACTTCGGAGATCATCATTTAGTCCACATGGAAAGCATAACTCAGGAACAAGATAAATATCTCCAACTTATTTTAGGTTTGGAGACCAAAATTGGCTGCTTGTCATTACTAATAGTGATTCCATATTGTTCCCGGTAATAGTCCATGTAGGTTTTCGGATCCTTCTTAGTCTCAAACGTGATTTTGGGGTTCGACTTGTAATCGATGAGGTCAACCTTGTACGCTTTGCAGTTATACTTGGTTATCATTCAACAATCGCGGCGTCGCAAGCTTGCTGAAAATTGTTTGGATTTTGTCATCATCTTCTGAAACACACTTTCTGTTTGAAGAACCTTCCAACAAGTCTCCATGATGGCCAGTTCTTGTTGTCTAATCGAGCTATTGAACAGTTCCAGTCTCCAGCTTGGGAAGTCTGGAACCTTTTGCAGAGGATCGAAGTAATATCTCCCTGCAATGAATTATTTAAATCATGTAGTAGTTTCAAAAGCTCAGAATAATAACATGGATATTCATAATAAGTTTACCCAATAGCTGATAGTTCATTTTCCGTTGAATGTGCCTCACAACAATGTTGTAAAACTGAAAGACAATTGGCTCATGATCCGCAACATCCCGAATTCTTTCCAGTGTAATTGTATATCTCTCGTCACTCGTCAGGAGTGTTTCAAAAGACGCTGCAAAGGTGAGGAGGTCGTTTCTTAAGGGACGCGTCGCAAAGAACTGCCTTCCCGAGATTAAGTAAGCACCAAGGGCGTCTTTGTTTGTCCGTATTAACCCTTTCAACTTCCTGTCCTCATCAATTTATGGATCCACAGTGACGGGTAAAGCGTCATCCTGTACTCGGGATGAGTCCGAAACTGATTAATAATTGTATAGGTTGCCGGTTACCCCCTTCTTGTTAAAATCTGCTGCTGGGCGAGATCGAACATTGATGATGGTAGTCCATTTCATTTTTAACAAATAAGTGAGATGCCATTGTTCATGTTATACAGTAAAGTTATGCATTAGGGTGACTTTTCAATGCATTGTTTACATTTTATACGCACACGCTGATCATGATTGTAAATATTGTAATATCAATTAACATATTGTTTAGAATCTCATTTTAATAAATGAAACGCATTTTTATAACATGTAAAATCTTTCTTTATTAGACATATGAAGCCAATTGGTGCAAATTTCGTTAACAATTATTACAATTACAACAATTAAAATTGCAAAATTTTAGTTTAATTGTTTAATTTTTTTTACATACTTTAGTGCAGAGTGGGCTTAGGATATGCATATTAATATTAATGGTACAGTATGACCTTGATAGCTCAACTCCAAATAAATCGGATTAATCCAGCTAACAGCCAGTCAAGTTGACTGGCTGAGTTGACTGAGTCAACAGTAACAGGTAGCATGTTCAGGTTCAATGAACACAAGTTTCTGGGCAAATACATTTTGCCGAATAGGTGTTAAACCCTTCTCAGTAATTATGCTCAATCAAACGTGAGCCACTCACAATGACATTAGAGCTTATATTCTTAGTGTTATCAATTAAAATTTTACATGAAGTTATGCACATCTATTCCGAACTCTCTATATTCCCCGCTGTCAAACCAGATTCGAACACTAAGCTACCGTATTAGCAAGATATGATAGCCAGGTCGAGTATCGTGGTGACCTTGATTGCTTCATCGAATCTTTAAATGCTTGAGAGCAGCTGCAGTGCACTTGCATCACTGGACAAGAAATTCATGTACAAAAATGTAACAGTAACAGCAATGTGCAAGCTAAATGCATCAAAAGTATTTAAATGCACTTGATTGACAAAACATCAGGCCAAACAAATTAATAGCAATTGAAGAATCTTTTCGTTAGGCAAAATAAACCGAAAACTATTTAATATTAGAAAGCGTGGCAGTTTTGCCATTCTAAACTTTATAAAAGAACTGACTGACATTGCATCAAAATATCTGCATAACACGTCACAGCTAGCGACAGTCAGTCGCATCTCAAATTTAGTTCGAAGCTGGGTATGTATGTGTATGTAGTAGAAAAGAAAGGTTGTCCAATAAGAAAACTAAATTATAATTTTATTTACTTTCAAGGTCAGGGAGTCTATAAAGTCATATTTAGATAAAAATTCGACTTTTCTGACAGGCAGCTTTAACACGTGTAGTCATGAATATGTATAGTCATCATCTCTACTAGAAAGAAAAGCAAAGTAAGATATTTTATCTTTAATCCCTTCTATCAGTATTATAACTTATTACGTTAACATCACGTTATCAAGCTTTAATGGCTTTATTTAAATTTTAACTCACAAGCAATCCTTTACGCTTAGAACTTTCCATTCACAATGCAATACCAGCAATACCATTTAGAAGTGATAGACATGTACATGAGATTTGCGGAAAATGAGCAGTTGGATAAGTGAAATTGTGTTAAGGTTCAAGTAAACGCATTAAACAACCTTATTTGAATATATGTACATCTTATATAAACACCAAAAAATTTGCACGTCATTGCAAAGAAAATCAGGCACAGAACCATGCTTTGCTGTTTGTGAATAAATTATTTCTTCCCAAGCCAAGTTTTTGGTTAAGTTAAAATGTTAAGAGCGATCCTCACCAGGCAGAAAAGAATATGCATAACATGTACTTTGTTGGTCTGGATGTTGATTGAACATATGCACATTTCATATACATATTGTCGATAAATGAAGTCTACAGCTCAGACGCACATTTATTTGCTATATGCCTGGTTAGATATATATACTACATAAGAACATTCTTATCAGTTGAATAATTGTAAAGAACCAGAAACCCGACCTTCAGCTTTGAAGAAGAATGGGGCATTTGATAAAATAACAGAAAGACATGGCATGACACAACATCTTCTGGTATAAGTTTCTTTATGAGGTAATACGGTTAGTACTTTGTCCAGGTTATTATGTGTGGATGATAGAATAGAGACAGTGTTTGCAAAATAAAGCTCTTTTGTTCATACAAATATTGAAGTACATGTTCTTCCTTTTCATTGGTTCCTGTTTTCTACGCATTAGTCTGTCAATCCCAAACGGGATAATTATGTGGTATTTGGCTCCGCTGGATAGACGGATGTTACGTTTTAAGATGATCATATTCTTGCATGTAGCGTGGCTAAATGTGACATAATATTATGAGCCCAAGTTGGACCAGTTCCATATCTAAAACAGCGTGATATCTGATTATTATCTTTTGGTTAATTTATGACTGACTTTTACATATTTTTTCTGTATTTGTACCTTCGTAATCCAGAATGATATAAACTAGAAGCTATATGCAAGTCAGGTTTGGCATCAGCTCAACCACGTGGTGAAGCTACGCAAGGTTAATTGACTTTTTAACACCAAATGCATGTTTTTCACAACATACAATGTGCTATGCTTGGTTTTCGTGTGCATTTTTCCAGTCCATATAGCCTTAAAAAGTTTTGCAAGCAATGATATTGTAGTGAAGTTCAATATTTACTAAAATACAGGGTTTCATTGCAGAAAATGTAAATGTGTATGTCAATACACACTGATCTGATCCTTTACGTAACTGGTATCATTGATATAGTTGTATTGTTCTCGGACGACGAGCTAGCTATCCGAATCCCAAGGACGAGAAACTAATAATTCATTTTCTCTTGTTCAGCCTCTTTTAATTTGACCTTCGTCTGGTTGTTTTATTTTCACAGCAATCTTTAAGTCATAGTATTCACCATGCAGTATGCGTTTTTGTTCATATATGCATAAATGTTTTGCAGGTCAGTGATGTTTTAGTCGAATTGCATCAAGTTCCCCCAAGACGTACATACAAATCATTGCATTTGTAAGGTCCTAAGTAAATCAAGCCGACGTTCCACAGGCATTGATATTGATTGATATTGTTCGCACGCCAAGACACACATGTTTCAGGCAAACATGAAAAAGTTAAAAACAATGCACAATGATCAAGTTTTTAACACTCTGTCATTGACACTCTGTCCTTTTGCTTTTAAAGTTAAAAGAAGTAATTCAAAACAAAAAGAGACATTTATTCATTTGCCGGTGACATGTAGTATAAAATCAGTTACTTTTTTTTCCATGTACGTGAGCGAAAAGTACAATCCGTACAATACGGTACGTACGTTAAATACACTTGTAGACATGCGCTTTACTTTACACTGCTGAAATTCTATTGTATCAACAACTTCTATAGCTGCGAACATTCTATAAACTTACATTCAAACAAGTACATACTGCTACTCTACCTTCTCAACTGAAGAAAGGAATACATAATTTATACGGCAATGCCATTCACGTTCAACTTCATAAAGTGTCAGTTAATGTTTGCATCTCAGAAACACGCATGCATGCACACCAACTATCTCGGTAATAGTTCACTTCATCACATCATCATAATATTGGTCCAAGCGGAAAACGAGGAATAAGAGTTTGCTGTTTGCTGAACTTGTCCTTCATTCCTACAAATTCTCTTCACCTTGCAGCACGCCAGTAGGCCGGGTCGTTTTTGAAGCTGTTTCTTCTCAGAGCTCACTCATTGATATCTCTCGCAAGCCGTAGGAGACAACAGGAGAAAGGAAAAGCCTTTTAGTATTTACTCAGTAAGCACTACTACACACCATACAACTAAAGGAGCTTGTTGTGAGAGTGAGGTGAGTGAAAGAAGTGGCATTCAATATATAAACCAAATTATAAGGACAGTAACTAAAAGATACATCGCGTAACGAATTGGCCAGCAGAGAAAGTTTGCAGCATATTCCTTCAACGTTACGATATCAAGTTTGTTCATACAAACAACTTTCCGCTAGACTTCATGTTTGGGAATTGCCTTTAGAAAGTTGACGAGTGACGCCAAAAGTATAGGTATAGTAAAATCATTTAGTCATATAGGCGGTGTAAATGCCACTTTGCAAGCTCAATACTCAAAGACGTCCTCAATCTATTATTCAACAGGAGCAGGTGCTCTGCTTTGTTATCGGTCGTTATACTTTCTCCTTATTGCCTTTTTTCACATTGGAGCATACTTTACTTGAGGGATAGAATCTATCTTGACAACATCAAAAATACTTCCACCACTCTATTCAATTCCATTTCATAAACTTATTAACATATTTTAATTTAACCTCACACAGATATTTCATTCCCCCATCAAAATGAGTCCATGTGTTACCTCAGCCAACATTCCATCGGAAGCACCACAGCTTGAAATTGCCGATCCAAAGAAAGCAACTCAGGTAATTTTGTATTTTTATTAAAACGATAATATCATAAAGAATTAGACCAAACTTGACATTCCTTGAACTGGAATCTATTCAACTGCTCATGATGTAGCTTCTGCATTGCATTGTTTCCAATTTTCAAGTATACATTGTATTGCATGCAACAATAAGAACCGAACATAACATAGGTATGTAGTATGTAATAATCAAACGAAAACAATATGAATGAATCGAATATACATAGTATGTCCTACATGACGAAAGGTTTTATTCACAGACTAACATTTAACATTATATTGCTATTATAGAGGTAGGTTGGTAGGTAGCCATTACAGTAAGTGGCAAAGAGAAAGTGGATGTACGTCATCCCAACTTTGTCGCTTTTTTCCACTTTTCCCTTGCCTGTCAAGCCTCCTGATACACAAAAGTTTTCCAGACATTACATATCCATACAATCATACATTCATTCTATTTCTTATTCATGTGAAAATAAAAGTATCTCGATCGAACAGTTTTCATGCATCCGAAACCTGAATGTGTCTTGTGTCATTTGCTAATGCAGCGTGAGTATGCTTATACACTATGTCAAACGTCATGACCAAACTGGATAAAGTTTAATCAGAATTTCAGATACGGAGTTTAAATACAAAGTCATAAGTAACATGTAAAGATACAACATATATTGTATTATAGTATAGAACCACAGATATTATAGGGCATTGTATAGAACACTAAAACACGATGGGTTGATAAAAATAGCATCAAACATATTCCTGGAAACTGGAAGCAATCAACAGAGGGGCAATGACAGAAACTACGAAAGATAACGATAAAGACACAGTAAAAGCATGTGTTAGTTAGAATTGGGGGATTAGATAAAACTGTTGTCCATCTACAGTCAATAATATATCGATTTCAACAGTGCGTAGACTGCTTAAATATTATGTGCAATTAGATTTCTGCATGGACACATGAATATTGATATGCCATGCGTTAGAATGATACGCACGTATTCTAACGCAAGGTTGAAGGTGAATGGAAACATTTTGCCAGTGAAAAAAGACCTTCATCATTCAGATGATTCAGAATGCTTAGCATGTAAACTCTAAAGCCGAGTTTGATGTCATGATGTGATTTTTTTAACTCGATCATTCGCCTATTTTGAAAAGCCATCTTTACCTTACGTTAGATTCAAGCATGCAATTATGTAACAATTATGCGCAAACAAACAGATGTGTATGTGTGTATTGCAGCATGTTAGCTACTCAAGTTCTCATTGCCAAATTAATGACTGTGATTAGAGATAATATATTACGTGTGGAATGGAGTGGAGTGATTGATGCATTTGCTGTCTTAATGGGCAAACAAAATATTATTATGCCACTAGTCATTAATTTCAGACAAATGACATATGAAACTCCAAGAGCGCAAGCAATTTCAAATGACTAATTAGGCTTATCGCTTTTAAATCTAGTATCAAGAATGTGTCAAAGGCCTGAAACTCAGCAAAGATACCATGCTAAAGATTGGAAAAATCTTTCATGACGAAATGGAACTTGGACTTTCCTTGAACCCACCGAAGAAATCTTCCTTGCAGATGTGCAATACATACATTACTCAACTTCCTGATGGAACCGAGGAAGGCGAATTTCTTGCACTGGATCTTGGAGGAACAAACTTCCGAGTAATTCTATTACAGCTTTCAAAAGGACAACTAGTTCGTGAGGAAGTAAAGCACTATCATGTCCCCGAAGCACTGCGTCTCGGTCACGGAATTCCTCTCTTTGACTATCTCGCAACATGCATTCATGAGTTTATTACGGAACATGACCTTGAGAAAAGAAGGATTCCACTAGGGTTTACTTTCTCATTTCCCATGGACCAAAGGGGACTCGATTCTGGTGTCCTAGTCACCTGGACAAAGACATTCAATTGTGAAGGAGTGGTCGGAGAAGATGCTGTAAAAATGTTGAATGATGCCATCCATAGGAGAGGAGATCTAAATGTTGATGTTATCGCTATTCTTAATGACACAACAGGAACTCTGATCCAAGGGGCATACTTAGACACAGCTTGTGGCATAGGATTAATCCTAGGCACAGGAAGCAATGCCTGTTACATTGAAAAAGTCGAGAAAGTTTTAAGATGGGATGGAGGAAAGGCCGAAGGAGCAGAAGAGGTTATTCTTTTAATTTCAAAATTTTAAATGTTTTTTAAAAAAAATCATTCAAATAAAATGATTCTTAATCCTCTACTAAAGGTAATCGTGGATATCGAGTCTGGTGCGTTCGGTGATACTGGAGTTTTAGATTTCATTCGAACAGATTTTGATAGAGAACTGGACCGACATTCCCTTCTTCCAGAGTCATTTACGTTTGAAAAATATATTTCTGGCAGATATTTAGGAGAGTTGGCCAGACTGGTCATGGTTAAGCTTGTTAAACAAAGACTTCTCTTTGCCGGAGTTCCATCGGAGAAGCTATTAACTCCTGGAGGCTTTACAACTAGATTCATTTCCTTGATTGAAGCGTAAGTACATAAAAATAATTGTAAACGCTTAAAGGCGTAGGCATACTGAAAGATACATATTTTTTTTTTAATTTCAGAGATACTATCAACCACTCAACGGATAATGTGAGAATAGTACTTGATGAGATAGAAGTTAATTTTGATGCTGATGATATTAACATTGTGAAAGATGTTTGTTATCTCGTCACGGACCGATCTGCCAAACTTGTAGCAATCAGTGAGTTCTGATGTCCTCGTATTTGTACATCATCAGTAACTGATTTTGAAGTGCATATTTGGTAATTACATCTGTATTAATTACTTTTCTTTCGTAGCACTTGCAACTATTCTTGACAGAATGAATAAGCCCGATTCTGTTACGATAGCTGTTGATGGCTCTTTGTACAAATTGCATCCCCGATTAAGCACTTTAATTGGCAAGTATATCCAAGAATTTACTCCAGCAAGAAAGGTACCTCGCTCGCGTTTCTACACAACTAGCATATACATAACATATTGAAGGTACATAACATATAAAATTGAAGACAAATATTTTGTGTGAATGCTATTTGTTTTTACGGTTGATAGTTTTCTCTACTGTTGGCTGAGGATGGCTCTGGGAAAGGCGCAGGGCTGACGGCTGCTTTAGCAATAAAAATGAAAAACAATGCTCAACAATAAAGTTATCCGGACACAGAAAACCGACTTCCACTACCTATGATCACCTATGTATACTTTTATAACCTGGTTTGAAAAACTCTGAGAGAGCATAATGTGTACATCGTACATCTATACTTGTATTCATTTGTAGTATATTTTTTTGATTGAACCCAATCAAATCCTAACGAAACTCAGATACCTGACTTGACCTTTGAGGCAACGATTCTAAATTTTACTTCCTGTAAAATCATATACGTATAATGAGATTCTAGTGAACAAATTACACTCATGTCCATAAAGATGTATTTTATTTACGCGTACGAATAAACTTGAAAATTTCGATTAACTTTGGAATTGAATGTTTTAACTGCACTACGTACAATTTATATTCAGATTATAGAGGTAATAGATCCTCCTGACTTGAGTGAGAATGCAATGATTTATTTAGTTCATATTTAAAGGAGAAACAATCGGATTTTCCAGATCAACAAGTTTGTCTCCTTGAGTTTTGATTTGCAACTTTATGCAATACTCCTCCTTATTCAAATCGTTATCAAGTTCCTCAGCAGTTATATGAATTGTTGAATTAGGAACAAGTAGCTGATTCTCATGTGCAGCAGCGAGCTGATTAACAACGCGACGTTCTACCTCATGTTTTATAGACCTTGCACCGTAATGTAGGTTGTAGCCAGTACTCAGTGCCTGGACCACACGGTTATCCCACTAAAATTAAGTAAATTTGATTTTATCTATGTGAAAATGCCGATAATAACATTAATAAATGGGTGGCGTTACCTTTAATTCAATGTTATGCTTCTCTCTAGCTTTTTCTGCCCAATATTTCAATTCCTTTGTCACTAGCTGATTTAGCTCAGATTTTGAAAACGGAAGAAAATATACGATTTCGTTTATCCTCCCTAGGAACTCATCTCGTTGGAAATTCCTTTTCAGAATGGGTCGTACCACCTTATCCTTGAATTTTGATGAAATTGTAACACGCTCGTGAACTTCACAATCATCTACATGATACATAAAAGAAACACGAACATGACATGTGATGTAAAATAATGTATTCTTAAACATGCTCTTTATTTACCTATTCTGCCCTCATATCTTTCCTTGGTTAATGTTTCAGCTTCTTCTCTTAGCTGCAGTGCATGCTCTGCTATTTCTTCGCTAGCAAGGTTGGAGGTCATGACAAAAATAGCTTCTTTGCATTCAATCGTTTTCCCTTGACCATCAGTCATTCTGCCTTCGTCAAATAACTGAAGTAACACGTTTAGCACATCAGGATGTGCCTTTTCAACTTCATCAAACAGAACCACGGCTTTGGGAAATTTAGCAAGCCTTTTAGTCAATTGTCCCCCTTCTTCATGCCCAATGTAACCGGGAGGTGCACCAATGAACCTCGCAACTGAATGTTTATCATGGTATTCTGACATGTCAATCCGAATAAATGCGTCCTTGTTCCCTTTATACAAATAACTGGCTATTTGTTTCGCCAGCTCAGTCTTCCCGATTCCACTAGAGCCAAGAAACAGAAACACAAGCGGATGTTCTTCATCAGTCCAACCATTTTCTTTCCGTCTTATAGCTTGACAAAGTTATGATAGCCCATAAATTATTCATTTATGTATGCAATCTTTTTTAGTTGCCCATTGTGCTACTTACTTGATGCGACAGTAGTAATAGCACCGTCTTGTCCTACAATAACCTCCTTAATTCTTTGTTCCAGAGGAAATTTACGTCTTTCTTCAGCTTCTTTCCGTTTACGCATTTCTTCATACTGCAGTCAATAAAGTTCGTGTTAAATACAAGTCGCATACCATGATCATTGAAATAAAAATGGTGTAAAAATCATCTCTTACTTTCTTAGTATAGACATCCAACAGACTTTTGATTCTCGCGTCCTTCGCATATTGTTTTGGCAGGTGACCAGTATCGCTTTCTGCGACAGGATTGGCACCATGATCCAGAAGAATTTGCACCGTTTCAGCATCGTCCGATAAAGCAGCGTAATGCAGCTAATGACAAGATCATGAAAGTGGATTAACACACTAGCATTAGCACAAAAAAGACTGAAATGGAGTCTTGCAAGATTACTTACTGATGTGCAGCCTTTGAAGTTAGACCTGTTATTCAAACGATCGCTGAATTCATCCTCTCGCTGTATCTGAACTAAAAATAATGTAAATTGTAAATTACTCATAAAATGAATGCCAGAATGACTAACGCACAGCACAATACACAATCAATAATTAATTTTTACATACCCTCCAGAGAATGTATTTTGAGTTTATGGGCCGTGTGATAAACTGTGGTGAATTCATCTCCAAGATTTGGATCGGCTCCAGCGTCTAGTAATACTTTAACGGTCGACCAGTGGCCATTCATTGCAGCAACATGTACTTTTAAATTATTTTAGTTTTTTAAAAAACCTTACATTTTCTATGTAAAAATCAATTGCATTTTATTTATTATTTAAAAATTACATGCAGTCCACCCAAGTTGATGTCTATCATTGACATCAATATTATGGCTTGCTAATATTCTCCTCACCTCTTGATCTTGTCCCATCTGCGCTGCTCGAATTAATCTTTTAGAATCTTTAACAGAATGTAAGAAAAGTTACAAAGGGCAAACACCATGAACTAATCTATTAACGAGCAATCAAATAAGTAAACATCAACGTTACAGCGAAAGTACATACTTACATGCCGTACTTTCTGACTGATTCTCCACACAACTGACCCCAAGAAGTCCAAATCCAAGAGCCGCTATTAAGAAATTTGCCAGTCCAGGAGGTGGATTCTCCCTCCCCCAATTATTCCATCTTCTCGGACGCATTGTATTAAATAAAGTATTTTCAGACGCTTCTGTATGAAACCCTCTGGAGCTACCATATCTCGAACAATCGCACAATTTGGTGTTCCATCCCGTGCTAAACTTTTCTTTATGAATATTTGATATTGAACTTGAAAATGGAGAAACTTTTCGCAAATAAGTCACTCTAATTTGTTGAAGTATATGTTGATTAATCAGGGAATAAACGGACGTAACAGTCCTCAAAGGAATAGTTAGTAGGTTTGTCATGTTGCTTATCATCAGGTCGACACAGGGGGCATTATAATTTAACGTTCGGAAAGTTGACAACTCCCCAAATCCTCCAAATAAACAAAAAACCTTGTAAGATTTGATTTACTTAAATTTTACGTGTTTTTCTACACATTTGTGCATTTGTGAAATTATGTTTTGCGTCAAAATAAAAACATGAGAAAAAGATGATGCAAAAACACTAAAAGCATTTGCCAACTAGCTCCCGCCAAAACCAAATTTCCATTTGTGCTCAATGGCTTTAATTTGTAACATAGTTTTAAGTACAGTATCAAAATCATGAAGGTTTGTTTTGTGCATAAACAAAAACAAAGTGAGCAGATACTTGGCCTGCGTGCATGCATGCACGGCAGCAAATTTTACTGTTTTCTCGAAAAAATCTGACACAATTGCATTTTTTGTTGCGTTTCTTATCATCGGTCGGTATCACACTTTTATCCTATTCCTCATTTAAATTCGGTACAAGAGTCAGTGTTGCATTGTCTGGAAGCAAGAAGTTTACTTCCTTCATCCCCTCCAGGAACGGGTCCACCTCTACAAAGACATCGCCAAGGTCATCGTCTGCCGTAATTGAGTCGTGGTCTTTGACGCTGAGGTGGAGGTACTGAAAGCATTGATTGTGAGTTTTGAAATTATTTTGAAAGTTAGTAATATCGCGTTTTTTAACCATGTAAGTACTTACCTACTTCCTCCTTTCTAATCTGAGAAGTTATGCACTGAAAGACATGCCAACTACATTGTTGACACGTTCTGTTTCGTAGAATCTGAAGTCTGTGCCGTCTTTGCCGTATCTGAAGAAGCAGGTCACATAAGGATCGCTTACACCTCCGAAGATGTCGTCTTGTGATGGGACATCCCTGGATGGATTACAAAAAAAGTGAGTGATTTAATCGGTTATCTGAAAGTTGTTAATTGAAGCAGTTACAATTACTGTAAGAGGCACTTACTTGAGAACAATATCAAAATAGATGGGCGACGTTCTTGTTACAGTGATGGAACCTGATTTTGCCTTTGCTAACGCTTGAGTGTGCTTCCCATTTTCAACAAAATTGTCAAGGTCGATGTAAGCCTCACCTATATCGTCATCTAGATTGCCCCACCCAGGATCATGATCCTCGATTTTTAAATACAGCGTCTAAAAATCAAGAGTAGCAGTAGTATTCGTACGTAAGTAAACTGTAAATGTTTGAGTTGTAAACTACATACAAGCATGCATTGAGTGACAAACCTGCTTCGTCCCTGGAAAATATTTAACTTTAAAAACTTTATTCCAAACAGGATCGTTATTATTTAGCAAAATTTCGGATTTATCAAGACGTTTTAATGCTGTGTCAATGGCGTCATCCTGTGACTCTTCACTACTGGACGGTTCTTTACCCCTACCCAAAGACACTTCGACGTAAGGGTCAGTCTTAGCCTCCCCATCGTTTTCATCTTTTTCTGATCCAGTTCCAATGTTCCTGTTGGTTCAACAAATTCAGTCGTAACTGTTCGAATTTAATTTCACACAATTATTGTTAATTAATATCTGGTTAAAAGTTCAACTTGTATCTTACTTTGCAGAGACGATGAAGTAAATAAGTGACTGTACGAGTTCTAGTTCAGAGTTAGGAATGACGGTAGTAGGCAGTTCAGTAGTAGTCAACTCTGAGTTCTCTATATTTATGGGGATAAGTGAAGATGAGTTACTAGTAGTAGATGGTTCAGGTGCACCAATTGCGATTGTAGGGCTTGTAGCTAGCTCTGGTTCTGCAGTTATAGGGGTTATGGAAGAGGAAGAACTGTTAGTAGCAGATTGTTGAGCTAATCCAGTTGATGGATTTGATAAGGAAGGTTGTTGCGGTGCTGACAAACACACAGCAACAAGTAGCAAACTTAATCCTAAGATTTTAAACATTTTTCCGTCCATGAAGAAACAGAATTGAGATCTTCCCAAGATTGATGAAGCGTCCTTCATTACTGACGATAGCTTTATGTTTTCCAAGTTCAAAATGCCTAAAGTTTCTGTGTCTATCTAGTATACTACGTCACATTCTGCACCTACCCATCTTCATTAACCCGTCTGGACAAGAAGACGAGCAATATTTGTAGCCATTACCTGAATCCAGGAGTTAGCGTAGATGAATGTATCATCTAGTCTATTAATCATATTTTAGTACATCATGACATGATAATTTACTCATCTTCTTACTTCAAGGACAAGTTGACCAACTACCATTTATCTAATTTGGCAAAATAAGGGTTGTTTGTGTATTTGCTAGCTCAGTAGCTTCTATTGTATTGTAGCATCTCACGATTACGATTATATTTTAATAATCTTTTATTCCAAAGCTAAACCGGTTTCTTCTTTCACGTCACGTTAATGAAAAGAGTAGTATTCGTTTTCGTCAGGTTGGTGCATTGCATATCGCTTTAATTTGCCGTTTATAAGCGGATTTCACAAGGCAGCAGAACGACGCTAGATTCAAAGGATTCGACTTTATATTTTACAACGTAGCATGTTATTTTACATAATTAGTTCGAAGGAACCTATTGAATGATGTAAAATGCATTACTGCTGAAAAACAGTTGCTTGTCATGTCAATCCGATTTTGTCTATCTTCCAAATCAGTGGCAATTAGTGATTCAACCTGTAGGACTGCTATGACTAGCCATCCAGACAACATTACTTTTACTTTCCTTTAGCTGTTCCCATTTTCGGTCGCTTTACTAAATACTTTTGCGAAATGTCACCACATGCCACGCCACTGCTTACTGTTTTTGTTTTTTATCTAAAAGCAAAACAATTCTCGACATTAAAGACAAGTGGAATTAAGATGTGTAATTACAACAACAATTAGGCACGGTACGTGATTGCTTCCAAGAAAGGAATGTTTTAACGATATGCATATTATGAAACAGCTTAAAAAACTGCCAGATCATGTCCGTGTTGGTACAATATAGCGCAACAAAAGAGTGTATATTGGAATCATGTTGAGGAAGATATGTTTAATGAGGAGTAATATAACGATTCGACTCTGGTTTTTTCCAGATGCACTGAACATTCATCATAGAATAAAATAGTGACACATTCAAGTGGACTAATTGAAGCATCTGAACATGAGTAGTGTAAAAACCGGAATTGAATTGTGTGGGTGAATTCTGCATTATACACTTTAGAGGAAACGAGCAACCTAGCTTTAGCTTAGCTTAGGATGCGAGATTAGAATGAAAATGTAATTGTAGGATGGGTTACACGATTATTGGTAACTTATACTTCGAATGCCTTATAATTCAAATCGAAAAGAATGTCACACTCAAACTCGATTTCATTGTGAACCAAAACGCATAACACGCAAGGTAAATGTTTGTACATGCATATGTGTGCCTATGCATGCAATTTTGTCACAAATGAAAGGGAATGCCGTAAGAATTGTTATGATGATGTCTGGCATTTCTGTACATTTTAGTTTGATATGTGTTCTATTCGTAATATGATCCTTTAAGTCCCGTCACTTATGAATTTGGAGTTTGGAGCTCTGTTTAGTTAATTAATTTTGAATGCACTTGACAAGGCATGTATGACATATTTGCTCTATGTAGCTTTGGCATTATCAAATTGTAAATTAATTAGTAAGTTAACTAATGTTTGTGTCTCTTTTGATTTGGTCAGATTGGTCTGTTTAGAAAGTCGCTTGTTGCTCAAGCGTAATACAAAGCGAAACGAAGGAATGAGTACTTCAAACTTCAATTCGGGAATAAGACGAAAAGGAAAAAAACTGCATGAAGAATTGTAGGGAAATACTGAAAAGTATTATGTGGAGTAAGTTAAATAAATAAATGTAACATATTATGATGCAAATTTAAATCATGCGTTATGCTACATTTTGTGTTTTCAATAGTTGGTTGAAACAAAGTTTCCTCAAACGTCCCGGGTGGTGTGGCTCCCAGATATGCAGTTTCAGATGAGGTTGCTGAGTTCATTTTTATACATAGGAGAAGGAGAAAGTCAATGGTCATAGAATGTGGAGCGACTACAAACATGTAATCAAGATCGCGTGTAGTGTGTGCGTGCTTTTGCTATGCTTAGCCTTGCCGTTAATACTATGTGCTGTTTTCTGTCAAAATCTCATGAATGACTTTGACTGTACCTCTCTATACTAGTCATCGTCGGATTCGCCCGCCCCCTCTCTCTTGCAAGTTCCAACTTACCAATAGCTATAGAGCTCTGCGTAGTATATAACAAATGTGTATAAGGCACTTTAGTACTTGTCTAAAGACAAGCAATAGCAACATCGGTCGAAATGTATTCCGTTACCACCTGCTTACTTAGCTATGGTTTTGCTTATGCATAGTGCATGTATTCTGTCTTTTCCGTTCCTTATCCTCGCCTCGTGTAGATATCTGTAATGTCAGTATGAGTACTGCTGTATTAAAACAATTTGAATTGCTTTGCTACGCCTTTGTAGAAATATACCTATGTATTTGAAGAAAACATTGTAGATATAAGAATATTGAGAAGTTGCTGAATAGGTAGAGATGTTGTAGAGAGACCTTATTTTATGGGCTCGGCTCATGTTTTAAATGACTTTCTTTTTGCTTTTCACCACAGTGGTTTTGTACAATATAACCTGGTATTGTATTGAACAAGAGTATTTTGTTGGCATTTGAAATATTCAGGATTGTTTTACGGAAGTTTCTTGCGTGTCTTATCTAATGGAGTTTTAGACATACTAGTATATAGGGAAAAGGGAAAAGGAAAGCAACTCCAAGTCAAAACGTCCCAAAACTATAGATGTGTGATGATTGTACTATATATATGAAATACACAGTCCAACCCATAACCCATGTATTAGTACTTTACCCAAATGCCCATACACAGAGGATTGCAGAAAAGAAAAATATTGCATACAACATAGATAGCACTTATATAGTATTATGAAACGGGAAAGGCCGGAGAGCAAAAAGGAGTGGACTGGACTGACCTTTACAATTGTGGGGCGGTAGGGAATGTAGTCAAATTGACTCACATCTTTTTCTAGACATTTCAAGCAGAAATGTCATAGCAGCAGGTGAGCTTAGAAGAGAGGCGATTTTGCAACCGTGTTTCTTCATGTTTTAACCAAACGAAAACAAGGTGTTTTGCAGAAACAGAAAATTATATTACACTGATAACACTAATTCCAAATATTGAATGTTTTCTGAAAAAGCACCTTGTTTTCGTTGGTTTAAAACATGAAGAAAACACGTGGCAAAATCCGCCCCTCTAAGCTCCACTGCTTGCATGAGCATTTCTGCTTGAAATGTCCTAGAAAAAGATTGAAGTCAATTTGACTACATTCGCTACGCGCCCACAATTGTAAGGTCAGGTAGTCCACTCCTTTATGCTCTCCGCCTTTCCACGTTTCAATTAATACTATATAAGTGCTATCTATGTTGTATGCAATCATTTTTCTTTCTGCAATCCTCTGTGTATGGCATTTGGGTAAGAGTAGCTAATTACATTGGTTATGGGTTTGGTACTGTGTATTTCGATATATATAGTACAATCATCAACACATCTAAGGTTTTGGGACGTTTTAGCTTAAGTTTCTTTCCTTTCCCTTTCCCATATATACTAGTATGTCTAAAACTCCATTATGATAAGACACCAAGAAACTTCGCGTAAAAACATCTGATATTTCAAATAAGCCACAAAATACTCTTGTTCAAGTACAATACCTAGGTTATATTGTAGCTTAAAACACACTGTGGTGAAAAGCAAAAGAAAGTGCATTTAAAAACAGTGAGCCGAGCCCATAAAAGAAAGGGTTCCTCTAGCACATTCTCTACTATTCAGGCAACTCTCAAGTATTCTTAATATCTACAATGTTTTCTTCAAATACAATAAAGGTATATTCTACAAAAGCGGTAGCAAAGCAATTCAAATCTGTTTTATACACAGTACTCATACTGAATTACAGATATCTACACGAGGGCCGGATAAGGCAACGGAAAAGACAAAGAAATTACATGCACATGCATACAGCAAAAGCCATAGCTAAGTAAGCAGGTGGTATACGTGGAGATCCATTTGCCGACCGAATTGTTGCTATTGCTTGTCCTTAGACAAGTACTAAAGTGCCTTACTACACATTTGTTATATACTAGCGCAGAGGCTCTAATAGCTAATTGTATGTAAGTTGGAACTTGCAAGAGGAGAGGGGCGGAACGAATTCCCACGATGAATAGTATAGAGAGGGTAGCAGTCAAAGTCATTCATGAATTTTGGACATGAAAAACAGCAACAATAGTATTGAATCGGTAGGCTGAAGCATAGCAAAAAGCACGCAACACACTACAGCGCATCTTGGATAATTTGTAGTCGCTCCACATTTCTAATGACGCATTGACTTTCTCCTTCTCCTATGTATAGAAATGAACTCACAACCATCATCCTGAAAAACTGCATATCTGGGAGCCCACCCACCCGGGACGTTGAGAAACCTTTGTTTCAACTATTATGAAACACAAATGTAGCATAACGCATGATTTAAAATTTGCATCATAATCATTAATATCTATTTATTTAAACTTAACTCGACATAAATACTTTTTCAGTATTCCCTACAATTCTTCATGGCAGTTTTTTCCTTGTTCGTTCGCCGAATTTGAATTGAAGATCTCATTCCTTCGTTTCGGTTCGGCATTACGTATGAGCAACACGCGACAATCTACACAGACGCAAGTCAAAAGAGACACAAACATTAGTTATTTGAGTTATACTTACTAATTAATGTAACAACTTTGATATATGCCAAAACTACATAGAGCAAAATATGCCAATACATGGCATTGGTAAGTGCAATTCAATTTTAATTAACCCAAACGAGCTCAAACTCCAAATTCATAAGTATCATATTAACGAATAGAAACACATCAAACAGAAATGCCAGACATGCATTCATAACAATTCTTATGGTATTCCTTTCTTTTGTGACAAAATTGCATGCATAGCACACATACGCATGTACAAACATCTTAACGCTGCCGTGTTATGCGTTTTGGTTGAACAATGAAATCGAGTTGGATGTGCAATCTTTCGATTGAAATTATAGGGCATCGAAACTATACAGTCTACCATAATCGTGTAACCCATTCTAACAATTACATTTCATTCTAATCTCGCATCCTAAGCTAAGCTAAAGTAGGTTGCTCATTTACTCTAAATGTTATAATGCGAGAATCCACACCACGGCAACCACTCCCGGTTTTTACACTCTGCGTGTTTCAGAATGCTTCAATTAGTCGCATTGAATGTGCCACTACTTATTCTATGTTCAGTGCATCTGAAAAAACTCCAGAGTCGAATCGTTATATTATCCTCATTAAACACAGGTTTTGCATCAAACTTGATTCGACAATCTACTAATCTTTTTTTTACGCTGC